>PISX010011456.1:0-65217 GCA_004024625.1 Mellivora capensis
CCCGGCACCGCCCCCGGCACCGCCCCCGCACCGCCGCCGGCACCGCCCCCCGGCACCGCCCCCGGCACCCCCGGAGCCTTTGCTCTCAGCCACTCCTTAAACCACGGTTCCAGGGCGCCTGGGTGGCTCTGTGGGTTAAGCCTTTGCCTTTGGCTTAGGTCCTGGTCACAGTCCCGCATCGGGCTCCCTGCTCAGCAGGGAACGTGCTTCCCCCGTGCCTCTCTGCCTGCTTGTGATCTCTGTCAAAGAGATAAACAAGATTTTTTTAAATAATAAATAAATAAAGAAACAAACCATATTTTCTAAACTAGGACAAGGGCAAAATCACGCCCCCACCTAACTGGATGCAGCCATCCCGAAAACGGGCCAATCCCAGAAGACAGTCTCTCCCAAAACGAGCGGGGTCAGGCTCAGCCACAGCTGCTATGGTCCTCAATCCACAGCTGGCCACAGGGCCTTCTTCACCCCCCAGTCTGTGCTCCCCGGCCGGCACTCCCTGCCTGGTGGGAGACTCCCTCCTCACGGCCGAGCTCCCGGCAAGCCCGCCTGAATCGCAACCTTGTACTTTTGCACTGACTTCAGTCACAGGACTTGGGGGTACCGGGAGGTGCCCTGGGAATCCTCCAGCATTGTGGGCACATCCTGCAGACCCTCTGCCCCTTGACAGGCAGGCCCAATCAGCCTGACCCAAACAGTGTCCCTTCTTTGCCCCTTGACTCACTGGCACAAAGGGTCCCACATGGCCAGGTGGCCGCCCCAGCCAACAGCCCAGTGAGACCATCACTGCGTCCTCTGGATGAGGCTCTCTTCCGCTTGAACTGAGCCTTCTAGAACCAGAAGTTGCAGGAACTGGCAGCAGAGATTCTGGATCAGGAGAGGGAACAGTGAGAGGAGCCACCCCATTTCCAGCTCTTGATTTCCCAGATCCGTGAGTCCCGGCTGTGCAGGAGTGTGACAAGCTGGTTGCTGACTTCTAGCATGCGCTGTGCCCCAGAAGCGCCACCCAGCCCTGCAGATGTGGCCCGGCGCAGTGATGGGAGTCTGCCGAACGACCAAAATCCAGAACGTGGACCCCGAAGGCTGGTGAGGGTGTGGGGCCTCGGGCGCCCTCATCCACTGCCGGTGGGAGCACGACCCAGGGCAGCCAGCTTGGAAGGTGGTTTGGTGGTTCCTTACAAAACTCTTAGAATGCGATCCGCAACCACTCCCGTTGGTGTGTATCCAAGGAAGGAGAAAACTCTTGTCCACACGAACACCTGCATGTGCATGTGTGGCAGCTTTACTCAAAATTGCCAAAACGCAGAAGCAACCAAGATGTCTTTCAGCAGGTGATAGACAAACACTCTGTGGCCATCCAGACCGCGGGATGCTATTCAGGGCTAAAAAGAAATGAGCCATCAGAGCCTGAGAAGACACGGAGGAATTTTAACTGCATATAACAAAGTGAAAGAAGCCAATCAGAAAGGGCTCCACACTGGGTGGAAAAACAAAGATCAGGGGCTTCCGGGGGGAAAGGGAGGGAGGGATGAGCAGGCAGAACATAGAGGAGTTTTAAGGAAAATACTCAGTCTGACATCCAACATATGTTCTATATGTGTTTTGTTGAAATTTATACCTAAGCATATTTTTGAGTGATGGTAAGTGGTATTGTGCTCTAACCAATGTGCACATGTTCACTGCTAGGGTGTAAGATACAGTGATTTGTTTTTGTTTTAAGATTTTATTTATTTAGGGGCGCCTGGGTGGCTCAGTGGGTTAAGCCACTGCCTTCGGCTCAGGTCATGATCCCAGGGTCCTAGGATCGAGCCCCACATCAGGCTCTCTGCTCTGTAGGGAGCCTGCTTCCTCCTCTCTCTCTCTTCCTGCCTCTCTGCCTAGTTGTGATCTCTCTCTGTCAAATAAATAAATAAAATCTTTAAAAAAAAAGATTTATTTATTTGAGAGAGAATGAAAGCAAGAACCATCACAGAGGGAGAGGGAGAAGCAGACTCTTTGCTGAGGGGAGAGCCTGATGCGGGGCTCGATCCCAGGTCCCTGGGACCATGACGCCATCCAGAGGCAGAAGCCCAACCGACCGAGCCGCCCAGGCGCCCGGGAAACGTTGATATTTGAATGCTGTTCTTCTATTCTGTGACCATGGTGAGGTCAGTAGCTTTTTCATAGATCCCACAGGTTTTTCAACATAGATCGTTAGGTTTTCTGCAAGGAAAGACAGCTGTACTTCTCTCTCAATCTGGTGTCTTCTCTGTACTTTCCTGTACAATGGTGAGCAGCACTAGTGACGGGCAACGTCCTTGCCTTTTTCCAAACCTCGGGGAAAGCATTCAGTGTCGTACTGGAAAGTGTGATGCTGGCTCTAGGTATTTCATAGATATCCTGCGTCAGGTTGCGGACCTTCCCTTCTATTCACAGCTTGCAGAGGTTTTGGTTTTTGTTTTCTTAAAGATTTTATTTATTTATTTGTCAGAGAGAGCGAGCACAGGCAGGCAGAGAGGCAGGCAGAGGCAGAGGGAGAAGCAGGCTCCCTGCCGAGCAAGGAGCCCGATGCGGGACTCGATCCCAGGACGCTGGGATCATGACCCGGGCCGAAGGCAGCCGCTCAACCCACTGAGCCACCCAGGCGCCCCACGGCTTGCAGAGTTTTTATAGGGATGTTAGATTCGTCAAACACTTCCCGCTCCTCTTGGTCTGTTAATAGAGTAAATGATGTTGGGTTGATTTTCAAATGTAAACAACACTTGTGTCACTGGAGTAAGTCCTGGTCATGATGTTTTATCCTTTTTCAAGAATCTTGTTGGATTCCATTCGCAAAGACTCTACTAAGAGTTTTTACGTGTTTGTTCACGTCAGATGGTGCCCTGCGGTCTTATATATTCCTGTAGTGTCTTTGTGGTTTTGACATCAAGTCACGCTGGTTTCACAAAGTGCGTGTTTGTGTAAGGGTTTCACGTTCAACACTTGCCCTCCTGACACACGGCTCACACGGATGGTGCCTAAACTGACTTCAGGACCCACCATGGGTCTTCCCCTAGATAATGACCATGCGAGCCGCAGGGCCCTCCTGTCCTTGAGGGGCTGGTCCTGTCTTCAGAGTCTCGAATTCTAGTCTCTTGCATGTTTGGGACAGAGGCCTGCGGCTTGCTCACAGGAGCGGTGGCGGGAGACTTCCTCACGCCCTGCACACTAGGCCTGGCTTGACCCTCCTCGGGGCTGCCTCCGGAGGGCCCGGCGGAGCCCCCGAGCTCCGCGGACTTTGGGGAAGCATGTCTGGTGTCCTGCGCCCGCTGTTCCGGGAGTGCACCCTGCAGGGAAGCCAGGTCCGTCGCAGCTCACGTCTAAGCGGGGCAGCCGAGCACGAAACGGGGCACAGCTCTGCTGGGCCGAGCGGAAACCACAGCGCACGCTCCTCCGTCTACTAAGCATCGGACCTTCACGGTGCTCTGTGCTTTCGCCCTTCGAGTCGGGGTCCTCGGACCCGCTGCGCCCGCACCGGATCGGGGCTACTCGGCCCCCGGCACGATCCCGGCGATCCGGTGCGCGCCACGGCCAGGCCGGGAGGCCCCTCCGCACGCGCGCGGCGGCTCCGGCCGTTCGCGCCCGCGGGCTCCTCCGCGGGCTCCTCCGTCCGGGCGGCTCCGCCGTCCCCGCCCGGCCCGCCGCCCTCCGCAGAGCGTCGGGGCTGCGACACCAGGCAAGCGAGCTAAAACCGCGGCGGGCCCGACCTCGCACCTGCTCCGAGAACGGACGCGGCGGAGGAGCGCCGCACGCTCGGGCACACGGCCGCGGTCCGGCCCGGGCACGGGTCACCGGGCTGCAGGCGGCCGCCGCCCGGGGTGCACGCGGCAGGCGGCTCCCCGGGAACCGCGACAGCGCGCGCGCCCGCCAGCCCCGCCCCTGACCTGCGCGCGCAGCCTGCCGCCCCGGCGGGCACCCCCACCCCCGGCTGTCCGCACGCACGCACGCACGCACACGCTCAACTCCCGCAGCAACACACACGGACACACACACACGCGCACACACCTGCGCGCGCAGCTCCCGTGCCGGCCGCCGTCGGAGGCGGGGCGCGGCGCGGTGCGGGCGCGGAGGCGCGGCGGCGGCCGGGCGGTTGGCGGGGGCGGGGCCGGGGGCGGGGCCGCGGGACAGGGGGTGGGGTTTCCGTTGAGGGGCGGGGCGGCGCAGGCGCGCTGCGGGCCCAGCGGTTTCCCGCCCCCCAACGTCGCCCGGCGAGGCCGCGCCGGCCCGGTGCCCGCCGGCCCCCCGCCGCGCGCGCGCCCCGCCGTTGGCTCCGGCATGTCGGGCCCCGGGCCGCGGGAGCCGCCGCAGGCGGGCGGGCCGGCGGGCCCCGAGGGCGCGGACGCGGCGCCGGGCGAGGCGGGGCTGAGCTTCACGACCACCGACCTGAGCCTGGTGGAGATGACGGAGGTGGAGTACACGCAGCTGCAGCACATCCTCTACTCGCACATGGAGGCGGCGGCGGCCGACGGCGAGCTCGACGCGCGCCTCAGCTCGGCCTTCCTGGCGGCCGCGGCGCCGGGCGCGGCGGCGGGCGGCTTCGCGGCGGCGGCGGCGGGGGGCGCGGCGGCGGCGGCGGCGGCGGCTGCGGCGGCGGCGGCGGCGGCGGGGGGCGGCGCGGCGCCCGTGTACCCGGTGCTGTGCCCGCCCGCGCTGGCCGACGGCGGCTTCGCGGGCGCGGCGCCCTGCCTGGGCCACGTCGACTTCCAGGAGCTGCGCATGATGCTGCTGAGCGAGGCGGGCGCCCCCGCCGCCGCCGCCGCGCCCCCCGCCGCCGCCGAGAAGACGCCGGGCGCCGACGGCCCCGGTGCGGGCGCGCCGCGGCCCAAGGCGCCCGACGGCGGCGGCAAGGAGAACGCGGAGGGCGCGCCCGAGGCGCGGGCCAAGTCGGCCGTGCGCGTCCGCCTGGAGGACCGCTTCAACAGCCTCCCCGCCGAGCCGCCGGCCGCCCCGCGCGGCGCCGAGCCCCCCGAGCCCGGCGTGGCGCTCAACAAGTGGGTGTCCCCCCCCGCCGCCCTCCCGGGAGGCCGGGCGGGCGAGGGGGGCGCGGCCGGGCGGCTGGCGTCTGCCCGGCGGGTCCGGGTGTGCACAGGGGGACCCGGGAGCAGAGGCCGCCCGCCGCGCCGCAGCCCGGGTCTCCCCGCGGACGAGGCCGGGGCGGGTCTGGGTGTGGGTCGAGTCTTCGCGCGAGAGCGCCGGCAGCCGCCTCCGCCCGGGTCTTCGCGGGGAGCAGACCCCCTTGGGTCCGGGGCCCACCCGCAGGTCTGCGCTCTGTGCCAGGGCCGGCCGCCGCGCGGGCGAGCGTGCGGTGTGCGCCCCGCGTCTGCACCTGCGGGCCCGCGCCCCCAGACGAGCGTACAGGCGCTTCTGAGGACCAGATCTCTTGCACCAGGTCTTCCACCCAAATGTCAGGAGAGGCGTGTTTCCCTCCGCCGCGACTCAGCTTAGGGGTGACTCCACACACGGGGCAGCCTTGGTGGCAGGAAAGTGTCCCAATGACAGATGCAGCTTCAGTCTACCCCCAGGATGCCAGCGGGTCACTCGCGTCTCCCCTACTGAAGAGGAACAGCCACTGCGCAGGGGGGGCTCCTCGGCTTTCTGTCCCTCCGGACCCTGGGATTTTCCCCATTTTGTCCCTAGTCGCCAGATTTTGGAGAATGGCCAGAAGAAGAGTGAGAGAGATTGGTGTCAGGTGATATCCAGCGCCCTGGTCCTCCTTCCAGGAAGAAGCTTGAGCTTGGCCACCGCCGCGTTGGTTGAGCCTGGCTCAGTAGAGGTTTCCACGCTCATCCTGCCGGATGCGGGCTGTCTAGACGGCCTGCCGCTAGCCGGGAGAGGGTGCTGGGGGTCACGGCCTTCGGCGGCTTGCCTGCCGCGCGGTCTTCACGCGTCTCCTTGTCTCCTTTGTCTTGGCAGTTTGGTGACTCTTATCCGACATCCTTCCGAGTTCATGAATGTCCCTCTTCATCAGCAACAAAACAAATGCACGACGTTGGTAAAAAACAAAACCGCGGCGGCCGCCACCGCTTTACAGTTTACATGCCCCCTGTTCACGGCGAATGCTTGCCCCGCCTCGGGGGGCTCGAGCCTCTCACAGACGCAGGTAAGGGAGGGACTCGCCAGGCTGCTCTTTCGTACTAGGTGGATTTATTTTCGTTAGGCTTGAAGGATTTTTCTTTCATTGAGCTTTACTAGTCTTTAAAATCAAGAGCATTTATGCGGTTTGGGAACGTCCTAAAGTCGTGGATGTATGCGGAGTTCCTCAAACTGCCATCTTTGCCGCGTCTTCGGTTGGAGGGCCTTTGATTTGCGTGCTTGCTGGTAAACCTGGTGTCGCCTCATGTTTTCCAGGGTTCTGGGAACCCATGTTCTGTACTCGAAGCTGCCAAGCATCAGGACATTGGATTGCCTAGAGCGTTCTCTTTCTGTTACCAGCAGGAAATTGAGTCCACTAAACAGACTTTGGGCGGTAGAAACAAAGCTTTGCCTGAGCAGGTTTGGATTAAAGTAGGAGGTAAGCCATAAAGCGGAGGGAGCCCTGTCCTGCTGGCCTCTTGGCAGAGGGTAGGGACGGCAAGAGGCCGAGTATAAACATGAAGTCGTCTTTTCTTTTTTAAAGATTTATCCTTATATTTGAGTGAGAGAGAGGGAGGGACCAAGCACACAAGCAGGGTGAGAGGCAAGGGGAGAGAGAATCTCAGGCAGACCCCTGTTGCTACAGAGCCCGTGGCGGGGCTCGATCTCACGACCTGAGCTGAAATCAGGAGTCGGCCACCGAACCGACTGAGCCACCCCGCGCCCCTCACACGCCATATTTATGCTTTGGACGGAGTCGTTGAGTTTGAGGGCTGCCTTTTCTTACTGGTAATCTCCATAAACGGAAAAACGATAGACTTGCATAAATTTTCAGTTTCCTTCAAGTTGCTGAAAGCACTTAATAGTTGTGTTTTTGGTTTTTTGTTTCTTATTTTATATTTCATGAGTGAGGCAGGAATCTGAGGGAGGGAGGAGTCTGAAACCTGCTAAAAGCTTTAGGAGACAGTCTACAGATGGGCAAAGGCTTGCGTTGGGAGCAAGAGGCCATAAGGTGGTTCAGAAAGTTTTAGAAATAAAGAAACTGCCGAAGGCAAACTTTGCTCACCTTGAGAGTGAGCTCTCGACCCCTTTCCCCCTGCAAACAAAGTATTTTCCCGGTTGACCCAACCCGACAAAAGGACACGTAGCTTTTCCCGAGCTGATGGGGGCAGGGCAGGGTGGGGTGCTGCCTCCTCCAGGCAGTGGGTCTTTCTCCCTGGTCTGACTTTTTATGCAGAAGTAGGTGCTTCCGTGTGCAGAGTGAAGGGTTGGTGGTGAAACAGACCACGTACTAATTCCTTTGCTTCAGGAACAAGAGAGTCCCAACGCTGTGAATTCCCCGCCATGTCTTCCTCGCAGGTCCCGTTGTGAAAGCTGTATGGAGGGACCCTTTGGCCACAGAGACTTCGGTCTCATTTGGCGTCTCGGGAATGCCTGTCACCGCACACAGGGTTCGGCACCGGCTGGCCTCGATGCGGTGGGGCTTGCCGTGTTCCCCCAGCACACATAAGAGCTGTGATGTGATTCCTCCTCCTAGGGGCAGAGTCAGCTGGTCAGCTGGGGGCACCTTGAGCCCTAGGGCACACAGGTTTTGTCCTCTTCTGAGCATGGGAGGTGGAGCACCTGCTGTCCCATTAGAGGGATTGTATAAAAGAAAATCTTGGGGAGAAAGTTTGTTTTTTCCATTCTGAACATCAGAAAAGTCAAACAACCTCTTGGTTTCCCTGTTCACAGAGAGCAGCTAACACCTGTTGATAAATGAGGGACTTCTGACAAGGTTCTGTTGATCACACAGTACTCGGGGTGTTTTAATTTAGTTACAGATTTGTGTTCAGTTTTGTGCTTTGGAGCTTGGAGCTTTGCGTGAACAGCGTGTAGCGGTTGCCGTAGTGGGTACAGCTCTTCCCGCTCAGTTCTGGGCGTTCCTCGCCCGCTCGTGTGTCTGTTCAGGCTTGAAAAATGCCACGAGATACATTCAGCATTAATGGGGACAAGTTATGTAAAATAAAAAATTAAATACCACTCTTTCCTTCTTTTGCAAAGAAGAAGCGCTATGTAAGCAAGCCGTAAGTAAGAGGAACCGGAGTAGAGCGCGCCAGCTGGACACGGGTGTAGAACGAAGAGCCCTTGGAGAGATTCAGAACGTGGGCGAAGGCTCGACCTCCACACAGGGCGCTTGGCCGCCCGCGGAGTCCTCGCAGGCAAACCTCGGGGAGCAGACCCAGAGCGGGCCCCAGGGAGGAAGGTCGCAGCGTAGGGAGAGGCACAACCGCATGGAAAGAGATAGAAGGTAACGCGTGTGCTTGCTTGTCGACACGCAGGCTTTCTGCAGTTGCTGGCGATGATAGGCGGGTTGATCCTGAAACCGCAGTTCAGTTATTTCAAAATGTGTTCCCAGTGGAGAAAAGTTGGCCGAGGAGATGCTGACTTGGTTCAGCTCGGCGGGCCGGGGTCCCCAGGGTCACCCCAGGTTTGATGATTCGCTAGGAAGACTTAGAGCTGTGACCGATTACAGAGAAAGGACACAGCACATTTAGCCAAGGTGCCTGGGGAGAAGTCCGGGAGCCAGACGCGAGCTCCTGGGTGTCACCTCCCAGACGCGCTCTGCTCCCTCAGCCTCTGGTCCTGAGGCCGGCGAGCTTCCCAGCTGGGAACGCTCGTGAGAGACTCGGTGCCCCAGGATGTTGTTGGCAGAGCGGGTCACGGGGACGTTCCCTCCCTGGTGAGCCCCAGAAGGAGAGCCAGCACTCAGCATGAACCGTATTGTTTGTACCAACATTTTAGGCACAGTTAGGCACCTCACTAGTGGTGCCGGGAACCCTCCCGAGATCGCAGTTCCCGGCCTCGTGAGCGGGCCTCGGGAGACACCTGGGCTGCACACCAGGGCACCCAGCTTTGCCTGTTTCTTTTAAGACTGTTGGGGAGGGAGGGGGTGAAAACTGTTATTTAGGTCGTTTTATCTGCAGATTTTTATTTAGAATTTTATTTAGATTTTACGTAGAACCAAAAGGTGGTTAATTTCTCTGTATTGCAGCTGGGTGTTTACTCGATGTTTCCGTAACGTACTTAACGTAGGCATTGACGGGTACTTGGTCCCCGTCTCCTTTCCGCAGCACGGGGCGAGGCGGGTATGTGGCTCCGGCTCCGGCTCCAGCGCTGACCCGCGGCAGTTTATTCCTTTCTAAGGGGCGTGCTAGCCCGCCGCGCTCATTCTTAGACCTGCACACGCACGCACGCGGACACCCGCGCACGCTCTGTCTCAAACCGAAGGACGTCTGTGAGCTACGAAGGGCAGCTTTCCCACTCTGACGTTTCATCAGCGTTTCCCGGGTACCTGCCACGGGAGGACCCTTCCCCGTAGGTTGGCAGCCTGCCGTCCCCTAGGGCACCGCGCGGCCGGTTCGCTCCCTCTCACCTCCGTGCCTCGCCGGTGACGCTGCTCCGTCCCCTGCACGGACTGGAGATGAGCGCCAGCTGTCGTGTTTGCCTGACACGAGATCCCTGCGTCAGCTCCCACGTGTGCGCGTGGGAAGG
Source organism: Mellivora capensis (assembly GCA_004024625.1). Classification (NCBI taxonomy): domain Eukaryota; kingdom Metazoa; phylum Chordata; class Mammalia; order Carnivora; family Mustelidae; genus Mellivora; species Mellivora capensis. Next base: position 9,622 of record PISX010011456.1, read on the forward strand.
TGGGCAGCAAGGGTTGTGCTCTGTCTGCTGCTGTGTCAGCGTCTCTAGGACTTGGCGCGACGCCGAGTGCCATCTGCGAGAGTTAACGTGGTCTCATCATAAGACCCAATTTGTGATTTAAGTTTTCTCCGAAAAAAAAATTACCTCTAAAAAGACTGGGTGTTGGGGTCCTAGCAGGCGGGCGGTCCGTGGTCCTTCTGTGAGCCAAGACCCCTTGGCGGTCAAAGCTGTGACTCAGCTGCGGGTGAGCTCCTCGGCTCATGGAGAGCAGGGTCGTGACTTCGGAGGAAGGAACGATCTACCCAGCGAAAGCGCACACCCAATTTTGCTTCCCGTTTGGGGGGTTCGGCTCTATCCTTGGTCTAGAGACTTGAACCTGGCCCTCGCTCCTGGCTCACAAGCAGGGCAGTCCCAGCGGAGTGCGGCTGAGCGCCGGGGGCCAGGCCGGGAGCAGTGGCCTGGCGCCTGCTTCTCAGCGTGATTTTACTTTGGATTTTGCCTGTAGGCGCAGGATCCGCATTTGCTGTGACGAGTTGAATCTTTTAGTCCCGTTCTGCAACGCGGAGACGGATAAGGCGACCACCCTGCAGTGGACCACGGCGTTCCTGAAGTACATTCAGGAAAGACACGGAGACTCTCTCAAAAAGGTCAGTAATGAGGGCAGGTGCAGTCTCAGAATGTTATAAACCTACAAGTGATTTTTTTTTTTTAAAGATTTTATTTATTTGACAGAGATCACAAGCAGGCAGAGAAGCAGGCAGAGAGAGAGGCATGGGCGGGCGCGGGGAGCAGGCTTCCCGCTGAGCAGAGAGCCCGATGCGGGGCTTGATCCCAGGGATCATGACCTGAGCCGAAGGCAGAGGCTTTAACCCACTGAGCCACCCAGGCTCCCCTACAAGTGATGTTTTTTATCCGTTTTTCCCTAAGATACCCCCGGCGGTCCTTTGTTTCCTGGAATCCATGGTCGGATACTGAGTTTGCTTTGAACAAAAGCTTGTTAGTGTTGTAGCGTGTCATTTATCGGACTGATAGTCACAGCCCGGGTCGGTCCGCTGACCTGCGGCCTCTGAGGGACTGAGCCCCTGCTGCAGGCGGCGGACCGGATGGGGCTCGCCGGGGTTTCGGACACACTTGTTACCTAGGACAGCTTCGCACAGGGTTGAAGCAAGACGAGTTAGGCAGGAAGAGAGAGGCAGATAGTGTTCAACAGTCTAGAACCCACATGCATTCAGAAGGTGCGGAAGAGATTCTCTTCCATGGGCTGGGTGACCGGGGACAACATGGGGGCCCTGGGGCCCGAGCACCTGGCCCCTGAGCGCAGCCAGAACCGCCTTGACCCTGTGCGTTCGGTCCCGGGGCTGTTCCAGCGAGCGCGCGTGGCTCCCGGCAGGGCCGAACGCGTGGTGTGAGCGGGAGCAGCCGCCCCTTCCTCGGGGGTCAGATGGGAGAACGGGGCGCTCCCGGCATTGGCTTCACTGCTCTGCCCTGGGGGGACCTTGGCTCCCGGTGCTGGCCTCAGCCTGCCGCTGCTGAGGCCCTGGGGGGGCAAGCCCCACGCACACCCCAACGCTGCCATGGTCGCGGCGTCTGACAGGGACCGAGCTGAGGTTGGCGTGTGGACGCGAAGCCTTTTCCAAAGAGCCTCCTGCGTGTGGATCCCGGCGGGGCGGGGCCGCGGCTGTGTTTCTGTCTCCGCACGGCGCCGTGGCATCGCCCGTGTGATCGCGTGTCAGAGCGGCATTTGTGTCCCGCTCCCTCCGAGTGGCTTATGGTGACCCTGCGGCTCGCGTTTGATGTTCTGTGTTCAAGGTAGGCTGTGAATTTTATTTTATTATTATTATTTTTTAAAGATTTTATTCATTTATTTGTCAGAGAGAGAGGGAGAGAGAGAGAGCGAGCACAGGCAGACAGAGAGGCAGGCAGAGGCAGGGGGAGAAGCAGGCTCCCTGCCGAGCAAGGAGCCCGATGTGGGACTCGATGTGGGACTCCATCCCAGGACGCTGGGATCATGACCTGAGTCGAAGGCAGCCGCTCAACCAACAGAGCCACCCAGGTGCCCCTAGGCTGTGAATTTTAATAAAATGATGCTTTCGTGTGCCTTTTTTGTGAAGCTTTTTTTCTCGATTCCAGCCAGTTAGCGCAGCATGATAGTATCCGTGGCACGTGTAGGACAGTTGGGTACGTCCGGCGCCGCCTGGAGCTCGGCAGCACAGGTGTCCCCCTTCCTGCCCGTCCCGGGCCCCCGCCGCCGCCTGCGCCTGCTCTGCTGGCCCTCCGTGTGCTCTGGAGTGCAGAGTCTATTTCTTTGTTTTTCTTAAGGGATGGAGTATTTAATTAGGTTTTTTTTTTTTTTTAAAGATTTTATTTATTTAATTGACAGAGAGACAGAGATCACAAGCAGGCAGAGAGGCAGGCAGAGAGAGGAAGGGAAGCAGGCTCCCTGCTGAGCACAGAGCCCGATGCGGGGCTCGATCCCAGGACCCTGGGATCATGACCCGAGCCGAAGGCAGAGGCTTTAACCCACTGAGCCAAAACACCGAGTGGCGGTGGCCCTGAACCGAGCAGCGGCTTCGCGCTGCGCCAGAGGCTGGGGCCCGCGGCTGTCCGCTCGGCCTCGCGCGTCCGCCACCTCCAGCTTCTCTTCTCCGCGTCGAAGCTCTCGCCCTCCTGCGTCTGGGTTTCGCAGATTCCTGCGGGAGGCATCCGCGAGGCGTCCGCGGATTTTCACGCTGCAGGTTTGGGCAGGGGTGGCAGTGGCGAATGTCCGATGCGATCGACCGCGGGAGCTCAGCTGAGGGACAGAGGCGCAGGCACAAGTGGCAAAGCCGGTGTGCGCGGCTGCAGGGAAACCGCTGTCTTGCCTCCGCGGCGCCCGGCGAGGCCAGGCACGATGGTCCCGGGGGATGCGGGCTCGCACCTGCTCACGGGCTCGCTGGGAGGTCATCCCCCCACCCACCCCCAGCTCAGCAGCTCGCAAGGCTCATCTCAGTAGGAAGACCTCAGTGCTTTGCGAAGTTTACCCGCCCGGGGCACCGACCTGGTCACCGCCCGCTGGATCTGCGGCAGTTGCCCGAACCTCCCGTCTCTTTCCAGGCCTGGACTCAGCTGCCAAGTGCCTCGTCCGCTCCGGAATGCGAGGCGGATGGAGAGAGCGCCGGCCAGTGCCGCGGCGGGGACGGGCTTCCGGCCGCGGCGGCGCTTCCCTTCTGGCGCTTTAGCCTTCGGGGTACCTCCTCCGCCTCGCCGCCAGCACCCGCCTTCTCGGCTTTTCCGCCCGCTGTCTTGCAAGACGGGACAGGAGTCCGTTTCTTGTTTGACTTCTCTCTTTTTTCTCTTGGCTGCTGTGTTTTCTTTCTTAAATTCCACGTGTGAGTGAAACCACCGACTCTGCTCGACGTGGTGCTCTGAGCACGATCCCCTCCGCTTCCGACCACGTCCATGCAAAAGCTGGTCTTCGTCCTCTGACGGAGGCGCCGTGGCCGCATCTTGCCCGTCCGTGCGAGGGCATCTCGGCCCCTCGCACAGCTCGCCTGTGGTGGACATCGCTGCTCTGGGCGCTCGGTGCACGTCCCCCTTCGCGTCACTGCGTCCGCATCTTGGGGGGAAATACCTGTCGCGTGATTGCTGGGTCGTAGGGCAGCTCTACTGTCCGCTTTCTGAGGACGCTCCGTGCTGTTCTCCAGAGCGGCCGCACCAGCCTGCGTTCCCGCCGACAGTGCGGGAGGGTCCCCCTTTCTCCGCACCCTCCCGGCGTCTGCGCTCCCTGACTGGTTAACTGTAGCCGTTCTGACTGGTGTGATGGTGCTCGTGATGCCGGGTGATGTTGAGCAGGTTTTCATGTGTCTGTTGCCCACCTGGATGTCGTCTTTAGAGAAAAGCTTTTATATTTTTGAAGATGATTTGGGGCACCTGGGTGGCTCAGTCATGAAGCGTCTGCCTTAAGCTCAGGTCATGATCCAAGGTCCTGGGATCGAGCCCCAGGTCGGGCTCCCTGCTCAGCGGGAAGCCTGCTTCTCCCTCTCCCGCTCCCCCTGCTTGTGTTCCCTCTCACTGTGTCTCTCTCTGTCAAATAAATAAAATCTTTTGAAAAACCAAAACCGAAAATGACTTAACGTTTGGCTTTGTGTGCCTGTTAGCAGTGAGTCATTAATACGATTCATCCGTATGTGACGAAGGCTCACCACGGGACAGATCTGTTAACTGTCTTTGCGTGTACTTGGAGGCTGAATAGGTTAAAACTCCTGTCTTATAGCTCATGTGTAAATACGGCTTGGGTGGGCATGGCAGGAGGACAACCTCCCTGCGGAGACCTGGGACCAGCGCTGCGCTAGGCACTGCCAGGCCACGGCTCTGGCCCCAGGTCTCACTGCCAGGCGCTCCCCGTGGGCTGGTCCTGCCCTTCCCGAGCCGGGGCGTCTGCGCCCTTGTCTCCGGGCGGCCGTGGATGTCCCGGCTTCTGGTTTTGTTGTTCTGCTCTATTGGCTTTTGGCCAGGGGTGGGGCATGCGGTAGTGTTTTTTTCCGTTGTAATTTGCTTGTATGTTGTTCTGAAAGCTTACGTTCTTTATTTTTTTGTAGTTTTCATCTTTCTGACATCTTGAGTTTAAAAGCTTTTGGTCTGTTTTCTGCATTTTTTTATTACGTTTTCATAAGCATAAAGAAACAGTATTTTGAAAGTTTGCTGAGACTTTCACTGTGACCTCTGCTGTGGTCAGTTTCTTAAAGTTCTGTATTTATTTGGAAAAAAACACGTATTGTCCATTTGGTGAGCTCTGTGTTTGTTAGGTTGGGACCATTAGTAGTGACTCAGACCCTTGCTCTTGGGGCGCCGGGGTGGCTCAGCTGGTGAAGCCTCCGCCTTCGGCTCAGGTCATGGTCTCAAGGTTCTGGGATCGAGTCCTGCATCGGGCTCCCTGCTCAGAGGGGAGTCTCCTTCTCCCTCTGCCCCTGGCCCTGCTTGTGTTCTTGCACGCGCGCTTCCCCTCCCTCCCTGTCAAATAAATAAATAAAAATTAAAAAAAAAATTCTTTAACAAATAAACCAGACTCTTCCTGTCCTCTGTTGTCGGGCAGACCTGCTTCGAGGGGCCCGGCCTGGTTCCAGGACCATGTGCTCAGGTGGGTCTGCGCTCACAGGGGCCTGCCTCCGCCCGTAGTCTTCACAGCTTCCTGGCGCGGCTCCTTGACGTGCGGTTGAGCCATCGCTCTCTTGTCTATTAAGAAATTTGCTTTCCAAGGCACCTGGGTGGCTCAGTCATTAAGCCTCTGCCTTCAGCTCAGGTCGTGATCCCAGGGTCCTGGGTTGGAGCCCCATGTCGGGCCCCCTGCTCAGTGGGGAGCCTGCTTCTCCCTCTCCCCCTGCTTGTGCTTTCTCTCTTGCTATGTCTCTCTGTCATAAATAAGTAAAGTCTTTTTTTAAAAAAAGAAATAAATTTGCTTTTTTTAAGTTTGTTTTTACTTATGTCGTCTCCACACCCAACTTGGGGCTCAAACTCATGACCCCAAGGTTGAGAGTCGCATGTTCTTCCTGCTGAGCCAGCCAGGTGCCCCCAAAAGTCGCTCTTTCTATCAGGCATTCTCATATTTACAAACCTAACTTGCCTATCAGCTTTGGCTAGACGCCACCTCAGGGTGTTCTGACTCGTAAAACTCCCTTGAAGCGCCGTCGTTTCGCTGAGGTTCACCGAAACAGGTGCTGGTGGAGAGGGTAGGACGGCGGCTGCCAGCTCGCCTCTGGCCCCAGTAAGGACGTGCCGGGCCCCCGGGGACCCAGACCGCACCGCGGCTCCCCACTGCTGGTGGGAGCGTGCACAGCCGGGTGGACGCCCCGCGCTCACCTTGTCGTGGGCACGACGTTCCCGAAGTGTCGAGTACTTTCTTTGTCAGAAGCGACAGTTTCCTTTTGTGACTTTTATGTAATTATTCCCAGAGGTAAATTCTACCTTCTCATATATGGACAAATATTTTATATTTTGGGCTTTTGAGTGTCAGGATATACATAGGAAATTGTCAAAATGTGGCTCATCTTAGACCCTCAAGCCCTTTAAAGTTCGGGAAGAAAGTAGATCTGAGCAGGTATAGCCTGAGTGCGGGCAGCAGGAAGCGCACTGCGGCCACCCCCAGTGGTCCTGGTGTTACCAGGGCGGTACTCCTGCGTCCCTTGGTGGGTGTGAATCCAGGAGGAACCCGCTACAGCCCAGCGACAAAGACAACACAATTCAAAACCAGCAAAGGATTTGAGTACCTTCTTCCAAAGAAGATAAACAAATGGCCCACAGGTCCATGAGCAGATGCTCAACATCCCTGATCGTCAGGGAAATGCAGATCCAAACCACGGGGCTCTGCCGCCTGCCCCCAGTAGGTGTGGCTGGCGTGCATGGACGACGGACAGGCGGAAGAGCAGGTCTGGGAGTGGGACACCGTGCAGCTGCTGTGGAAAATGGGGTGACAGTTCTCAGAAAGTCAGAATTGCCAGATGGGCCGTTGCATTTGCGTGTGGGGACCCGGGTGGACACTTGTATGGGAATGTTCACAGCAGCCTGGAGTGGAGGCCCCCAAGTGTCCATCAGCAGAGGATAAGCGCAGCGGGTGCACCCACAGCAGACTGGTTTGGCCACAAAAAGGCAGCGCTCCGGGCACTGGCCACGGCCCGGGTGCCCCCGAGGCTGCCGCTCACGGAAGGACAGCTTCTGCGCCAACCTCTGTGTGGTCCCGATTCGTACGCAGAAAGTGGGACACGGGGTGGGTGCTGGGGGAGGGCGAGAGTCGGTGTCTCAAGGGGACAGAGTGTCCGTGGGGGGATGATGAAAAGTCGGAAACCGTGCTGGTCACGTGGCGTCGTGAAGGTAGTGCCACTGGGTAAAACCGTTTAAAGTGGCTAAAATGGAAAACTTCATGTTCTGTATTTTTTTTACCATAATAGAAAATCTATAAACGTAAATTTAATGTTTAAGGATGTTATGCTTTAGGGGCGCCTGGGTGGCTCAGTGGGTTAAAGCCTCTGCCTTTGGCTCAGGTCATGGTCCCGGGGTCCTGGGATCAAGCCCCGCATCGGGCTCTCTGCTCAGCAGGGAGCCTGCTTACCCCCCTCTCTCTCCACCTGCCTCTCTGCCTGCTTGTGATCTCTCTGTCAAATAAATAAATAAAATCTTAAAAGAAAAAAAAAAAAGAATGTTATGCTTTAAAAAAAAAAAACTTACGGAAGCGTATCCATGCACAGACATGGGGAGAGCAGAGCACAGAGCTCCAGTGTTCCTCGGAGACGAGGGTGCGTTGTCAGTACCCCGTCCTGTGGCCCTCGGTGGATGGTTTGAAGCCTTCCGCAGATCTCTTGGTTTCATTCTCAAGGGCATCTCTGAATGTAGACACGTGGTTGAAAAGCCACACAGTATCCAGACGCCCCTGATGGGCTTGCAGCCGTCTCTGTGCTGCCCACTCCCTTGAGTCAGGATCCAAATGCCATCCAGCTGAACATTGGTTGGTGGTGCTCAACGTCTCTGAGTCCACGATGGCTCCCTCCTTTCCTCCCTGTCCTTTTAAAAAATATTTTATTTATTTATTTGACAGACAGAGATCACAAGCAGGCAGAGAGGCAGGCAGGGAGAGAGAGAGGGGGAAGCAGGCTCCCCGCTGAGCAGAGAGCTCGATGCGGGGCTCGATCCCAGGACCCCGGGACCATGACCTGAGCCGAAGGCAGAGGCTTAACCCACTGAGCCACCCAGGTGCCCCCAAGCCCCATTATTTCAAAATAATTCATCATCCCATTTTTATTTTTTATTTTATTTTTTTAAAGATCCTATTCATTTATTTGACAGAGAGAGATCACAAGTAGGCAGAGAGAGAGAGGAGGAGGCAGGTTCCCCACTGAGCAGAGAGCCCGACTCAGGGCTCCATCCCAGGACCCCGGGATCATGACCTGAGCCAAAGGCAGAGGCTTTAACCCACTGAGCCACCCAGGTGCCCCTCCCTGTCCTTTTTTTATTGAAGAGATGGAATCCTCTGTCCTATAGTCTTTCCCACCTTGTACATTTTGCATACCCCAATCTTTGTTTCCCAGAGGCTGATGATATCAGGCCATGTGCTTGCTCTCGCCGCCTTTTGTGAGCTTGGGGCTGCCCGGTGTGCTCAGGACCGGCCAGTCTGACCCTGTTGTGAACCCCGGGACTTGTCAAAGTTCCTAGAGGCAGAGAGCGGGAGCAAGGGCTGCGGTGGACAGGGCTCCTCAGGAGCTTTCAGTCTTCCAGAGCCGACCCCTGATGCCAGGCCCGCCCCGGAGCACACCCCCCCACCCCGTGTGCACGGGGTAGTGATGGGCCCGGTGTCTAGTGAGTGATGGACGTTCTCCAGGGGGACAGTAGGGATGCTGCGGGACAGCGGGCCTGGCAAAGGCGCGCACACACGCATAAATGATAAAGTAGCGTGCAGATTTTACTGTGTTAGAAAACAAGTATAGGTGTTTGTTTGTAAATAAAAAAGGCTTTTTAATATGGACGGGCATTATGGGAATTATTGGAAAATTAATAGTAGGTGTAAATGTGACTCTTTGAGAAAAATGTTTGAATTCCTGTTTTCACCCCGCACACCCCCTTACAAGAGGTGACATGAGTTTGTGGATGACACGCTTTTTTTTTTTTTTAAAGATTTTATTTATTTATTTGTCAGAGAGAGAGCGAGCGAGCGAGCACAGGCAGGCAGAGGCAGAGGGAGAAGCAGGCTCCCCACCGAGCAAGGAGCCCGATGCGGGACTCGATCCCGGGACGCTGGGATCATGACCTGAGCCGAAGGCAGCCGCTTAACCAACTGAACCACCCAGGCGTCCCACGTTTCTATCTTTTGAAGTAGTTTAGGTCATAATTTGAACCTTTGGTGTATTTTTAATTTTTTATAATCTTATTTATTCATCTTAAGTAATCGCTACACCCAGTGTGGGGCTTGAACTCACGACCCGAGATCCGAGAGCTGCCCACCGCCACTGGCTGAGCCAGACGGGCGTCCCAGCCTTGTGTGTTTTGAGATAGTTTCCAAGTCCATAAATTCACAGCATTAATGGTTCTTTCTCAACTTCAGGAATTCGAGAGTGTGTTTTGCGGTAAGACTGGCAGAAGGCTCAAGTTGACCAGACCAGACTCCTTGGCGGCCCGTCCTGCACAGGAGAGCCTACAGAGCAGCCCGGCCATGGACGTCAAGTGACGGAAAGGGACCGCCAGTTCCGGCAGCTGCCCGGGGCCCCCAGCGTCCGTGCGGCCCTGGAGCCCCGGCGATCTGGCTCTGGGGGACGTGAGTCCAGCTGAGGGGCCTCCGTGGGGACGTTACAGCACGTTTTGTAAAGATGTTTGTCTAGAACAAAATACTTAGCCATTCGTGTCCTCTTAGACCATTTGGGGATGAAGACATGTTGACAATCAGCAAGAAACTTTTCAATTATCCGCCTGATTCCATCATGTTTTCTTAACATGATAACTTCAAAAATTAACATCCTTTGTAATTTCCTTAGTCTTCCAAGGTGCACTGCTTTTTACTTATTTTATTTACATTTTAAATATGCCCACTTAGTGATTGGAACAAGTTAAATTGTTCTTAATTAGAAGTAGTTTGGAAATTTTACTCCTTTGTTTCTCCCTCCCCCGTGCTGACTTCCGGTGACACGGGACCGTGTTCTGCGACGCAGTCCGTGTCCAGCCTTGTCGCTGGACATTTTCCAGAGACTCCCTTTGAAGCCACTTTTGCCCATAAAGGAGATATTGTCACCGTGGATTCCTTCAATGCCCTCATTTTCATATTCGGAGTCATTACTTGGTGTGTAATAAACTAGTGTTTGGAACTGAGGTTTTCACACGAGTGGCTTTATTTATCACAACAGGTGATAGTGGGTTTTCTTGTGGTACAGACTCACCTTCAACAAACACTCACTCGGAGACAGAGTTTGCACACAAAAGCAGCAGGTAAATCAGACCAGACCATGTGGAGGGGGTGCCGTACACGAAACCCTTTATTTGTTAGACTGGGGTCGCTTGGGTCCGCCTGCCGTCTTAGGGGATTCGCGCTCAGTCCTCACACGAGCGTGGTGCGAACAGGCGGCCGTTCCAGGCCTCCGCATGCGAGCGCCCCGTCCCCCTCTCGGGGCTGGGGTCCAGCTGGCGCACCCGGGCCTGTGTCTGAGGTGCGCGGTGACCGCTGACGGGCAGCTGTAAATGCGCTAGGGACGGCACCAGACAACAGGTCGACGAAGGACACTGTCAGGGACCAAGTGTCCTGTCGCTGCCGTTGAGGACACGAGGGGTAGGTCAGGAGGGCCATGAGGGCCGTCTGGATGCCATGGGTCGCCGCCCCCGCCCCCAGAGCGCTGTCGCTCGCCGCGTCCTTCCGGGGCTCCCCACTGGCGTCGGCACCACCTTCTCACTCCTCCCGTTATGTTTTAGGAGCTTCTAGAACCTGACTTCTCCCCGCCGCCTCCCATCACGGCTCCTTGGCAGGCCGAGGTGTCACAGATGCCGGGGGTCCCCTGAGCGCCGACAGCACCGGGGAGGCCAGGATCGCCTGGAGGCCCGGGCTCGCCCTGGGCCCCGTCTCGGCCGTCTTTGCTGACGCCAGGCACGCCCTGCGGTCCTGGAGACGCAGCAGGAAGGTGAGTGTAGACCTAAGCCTAGAACAGCCACTGAGCCTCCCGCCTCTCGCCCTTCTGTGTGGGGCTTATTAGAGACTGTGCGGGGGGGGACGGGGGGGCAGGGGGGGCGGGACGAGGCGGGGAGGAGGTGGGACCCGAGGCCTGTCCCCAGCCTCGCGGCTCGGACCGAGCAGGGCTCCTGGGGAACCGAAGGAAGAGAACCGAGCCAGGGATAGGGCTGCGGGGTTGCCTGGTGAGCGGGGACAAGTGACGGTGAGCATGGCCTGCGCAGGAGCCCTGTGGGGCGCCCACCTTGGGGATGGGCCCCCTGGGCAGGCGTGCGGCCTCAAGGGCCAGCAGAGGAGAGGCCTTCTGGGTGCTCAGGGAGGACTGGAACGTGGTCTCTGCCCGGCCCACGGTGTGGGGGCGCGTGGAAGGCTGCGCGAGGGGGGCTCGTGTGTCCTGTGAGGCCGGCCCGGGCTGCGCCGCGGGGCCGGTGGGCTCCTCACTGGACACTAAACACTCAGGATACACGTGGGCCAACTCGGAGGGAATTCTGGAACGTAACCGACCTAGACGCCAGCCTGCTCTCACCGAGTGGAAACTAACCGACTCGACGTGACGAGACCCTCCCAGACCCGGGATCGCCCGAGCTCGGACGGGTCGGTCCGACGGTTCCTGACTGTTCCCGACCATCTGAGACGGCTTCGCCCAGAGAAAGACATCGTGACACACGTCCCCACGCAGACACAGCCCCAGGTCAAGTCCCAACGCCCTGGGAAAGCTGCCAGTGACGGGCACCCACCTTGCAGCCCCTGGTCTCCAGCCGGCCCGTCCAGACCCGCGCCCGCCGCGCCTCTGTCTCCTCGGTCTCCCGGAGCCCCTGTCGGAAAGCACCGGACATGTGACAACCCGGCTGGGGTTCGAGGAGGGACCCGCCAGCCTGTCACCCGCCTGGTGACGGGCAGGGCTCCGCCTGGTGAGCGTTCTCCTGAAGCGAAAACACTCAGGGAAGTAGCGCGACCCCCGGGAGTGAGAGCGACCGAGGCCCGTTCGGAATGGTGATCTGAAGGCCGAAAGTCCTTCAGATCCCTGCTTGGAGCAACCCGCTCGGCCTTCTGTTGGGAGACGCAAGGCCTCACGCCCCGAGCCGGCGCAGGAGACGCTCAGAGCCCACAGCCGTCCCCGCGGCCGCGCCAAGCCGGGTGACCGTGACCTCGGGACCGACAGCACATCTGCGGACACGTGTTCGTCTCCAGGGCGGAAACTGTTCAGCCTTGGAGTTTCTCGAATACAAGGGCAGCGGCCCCGCTCGTTCTGGAAGAGCCGGGCTTGCAGTAAACTTTGTCCCACCGGTGAAGAGAGGAAATCACGGAGTTAAGGTTCTCTCGGGAACGGTTCTCTCCTGCTGTTTCTCAGGACCAGAACCCCTGGGGCAGTAAGCCGGCACGGCCCGGGATCTAAGCTCTCAGTCCGGAACTGGGGCAGGAGGCCCGGGGCGGGACGCGGCGGGACACGGCGCCCTCGGACAGGAGTGGGTGTTAAAGGCCGTTTTGGAAGAGCCCAGTGTCCGCGAGTTCCCAGTCGTGTTAACCACGAGGCCCGGTCCGTGGGCCTGAGAGTCCCGCGGCTGCGGCTCGGCGGGGACCTGGACGGACCCGGTCAGCAACGGGGCCCAGCCACGAGGCCATCCGGTGTCTAAAGTGTACTTCCCAATGCTTAAGAGGGAGTTTTGGGTGATTGTTGCCTTTTACAACAGAAACGTTCGCGTGTGTCAGTTTTTTAGAGGCGGATGCGGTTGAGTGTGAACGGGCTCCTGCTTGTTCGTCCCTCACCTTTTTGTCTACCCCCCACCCCCGAATGCTGTTCTGATGGTGTCCATGGGGCCCGCGGCATGAAGAAGGAGTTAACCGGGCCGCACAGAGGTCGGCGCGGCCCACTCACCTCTGGGCCCCGGGTCTCCCAGCTCTCCGGTGGGACCACGGTATCCAGGGGGCCCTCGGGCACCGGGGTGGCCGATGGAGCCCGGGGGCCCTGGGGGCCCTGGGGGCCCAGCTGGACCGGGCCGGCCTGTGGATCCGGGCGCTAAAGGCTTCCTCAGGTGGGCGGCTAACTGCGCGATTTGTTCTTTTGGAAAAACAAAGATGCAAGCCCTTACTTGAGAAGGACTAGCGAAGGCCATCCGCCGGGGTGGAAAAGATCCAGGCGCCCTAACTCTCTTTGGGGTGTGGCCCTGATACCGCTCCATTTCTCCCGCGTGCCCAGCAGGAGGTGCTCATTTTGGGGGAGCTCCTTACAAATCCTGTGGCGCAAAGTGGCCGAGAGCTGGCCGCTTCTTCCGTAAAGGCTGGAAGGCGCAGGTCTCTGTCCCTATTGACAGTGTCCCGGACATCTAGACCCGACCCCCGTGCTCCCCCCTATGCTGAAGCCCGGGGGAGGGAGCCCCCGCCAGGAGCAGATGGAGACTAGCCCCCCACCCAGGTAGAGGAGCAAGGGAGGAGGCCGGGGCGTGCAGGGGTAGAGGGCACTCACCACCGAGCATCCCTCCGCACAGCTCCCGGATGTGCTGTTCACTGGCTTCTCGCCCCTGAAATTCACCCCGTCAGTGCGGCAGCAGACTGGGGGCAAGCCGGCTCCCTTAGACACGGCCCCCCGCCCCACATCAGTCTCGGAAAAGTGACCAAGGCCGGCGAACACCACCCTCAACAGAGGGAAAGACGTACCGGGACTCCGGGCTTCCCGGTGATGCCAGGCACGCCTTGTACCCCTGGGAAGCCCACGGGGCCGGGTGGGCCTGGGAGGCCCTCGACGCCACTGGTGCCATTGGGACCCTGGATGCCCTTTGGGCCCAGCTCCCCTCGACTGCCAGACTAGAGGGAAACAGGACGAGGCAGGTCGGAGCGCACAGCGGCCAGCAGCTGCTGCCCCCACCCCCGCAGCAGGCCCGGCGTCTCCTGTGGACTTTGTTGCTGGAACAGCTGGTGGCCACTTACCTCTCCCTTAGGTCCGACCGCACCACTGGGACCCTGCAAGAGAGCGGTTGTGCGGCGCGCTGTTGGCCGCCAGGCATTCGCTTCCAAAGGGCCGGGCTAGTGCGGGGGCGTGGGGGCAGGTGGGGAACCGCCAAGAGACCACCCTCGGGGCTGCCTCAGGACATCAAGCGGCGACTTCCTTTCACCCTCCTGAGTAGTTCTTCTCTCGCTGGGATTGTGTTCTACGCACGGACGTTTTTGTGACTTATTTTCCTAACGAGTGTTTTCAGTAGCCACTCGGCACGTCTGGTTACACACCACGTCTGGTCTACTTTGTTCCGTCTTGTCAACCCACTCTAGTAACGGACGTCTGAACCTCTCTGTGCCTACAGTCCCCTTCCCCAGCCGTGTCCTCTGGAAGCTTCCCAGCTGCACGTGCGTAGGGCCGTGGTCCCCGCTTGAGGGGCTCCCAGCAGGCAGGCACGGCTGCCCCCATCAGGTTGACAGGGCTGGGGGCTGGGGGCCGGGGGCCGGCTGGTCAGAGTTATCCAGGAATTCGGCAGAAGGACCCGTGCATGCGCGCACACACACGTGCAGCCAAGCTTGGTCCTGGCTACAGCCATGGGGCCCGCAGCCTCAGTGTCCCTGGGGCTCCCCACGCTGCCTGGAGCTGCAGACTGCACCCCCACCCCGCAAATGGGACTAATTTATTCTCAGCTGTTGACAAAAGTGAGGCCGATTTAATCCCACTCACCAGCTCTCCTTTGTCCCCAGGAAGGCCATCGGAACCTGCGACGCCCTGAAACCACACGCCCCAAGGTCAGAGAGCGGCTTTCCAAGCTCGGGCGCCGGTCCCCAAGCCCTAGGCCCAGGGTGGGGACGCCGGCTGACTGCACAGACCGGCAGGACACATGGATCCTCTCTTGCCAAGCAGCATCTCAGGGGGCAGTGGCTTACTCTAGGCCCTCGACCAGTACGAAGAGGGCCAGGAGCCCCTGGAGGTCACAGGCCCGGCCCCGGAGCCTTTCCTGAGAGAATGCGCCTTCTACACACAGGCCTGGGGCCCAGACTCCACTCCCCCCTTACAAGGCCCCATTCCCAGAAGGTCAGCGGGAACACAGCCTCCCTGTGAACTGGGGCTGGGTGTCCAGAGCGGTCCCCTCTACTCAGAGGACATGAGGGAGAGCAGGTAATGAAGGACGGAGGGAAAAAGAAGGGACCTGACCCCTGGGCGCCTACTCACCTGGTCTCCCTTAGGGCCGGCGGCTCCTCCCGGGCCCTGGCACAGAGAAGGTCAGTGTTAGAGGGAGCTCGGGGACCCCTGAGGCGGCCCCCTCCAAGCTGTGGAGCACAGCGGGGCTGGGAAAGCAGGCCCACCCCGGGCGAGTTCCCCGTCCGGGGCAGTGTTCTGTGCATGCCCGTCTCTGGAATCTTCCTGAAAACCCATCTTGGGGGCCCTGGAGCATTACACCCACGGTGCCCTGTGTCACAGGCCTCCTCAAATCTGGCATCGCTCCCAGTACCACGGGCCATGCGTGGGTCGTTGCCCGCAGGGAACTGCTGGGTCACAGCACCCAGAGCTCGTGTTTGCCACCTTCCCAGAGGACCCTGAGACAAGGGATAGGTCTGGAGGAACTGCCAGGATCGCCCAGAAAACATGGAAATAAAAATTTGTCCATTTGCTCCAACAGCAGCAGAGTGAGAACTTGCCCAGTGGGCAGAGATGTGGCCACCCCGACGACGCCGGAGGCCGCAGGCGGCGAGGGGCGGGGAGATTCAGGCAAAGCCAGTGGGCATGCACCCCGGGGAGGCCCCAGCCCGGTTGGCGAGCCCCCGACGCCTGGGATTTCCTGCCTGGAGGCTCATGAAGGGCCCCCGGTCCGGCCACAGGCCCGTGGTTTCCGTGCCCACCCCTGCCTCCCCCTGCAGCTCCTTGGCCTCCCACCTGCGGTGAAGTCCGGTGGCCACCGTGGGACCCTGAGCGCGCATCTGAGGAGGGCTCTGGGCTGCCCTGACCGTCCCCAGACGACAGGGACTCGACAGCGAACGTCCCAACGGGCACGAGGCCACCGGCAGGGTCAGAAGCAGTGAGGCCTAACGGTACCTAGAGCCAGGCCTTCGCGTAAAGCGCGTCAAGCAATCCTCAAAAACCCAAACCATGGAGCCCTGGGCCTCCCCTGGGGTCCGCGGGGCCCGCCAGCAGCGGGCAGGTCCACCGTGTGGGTCCTTGGGATGGAGAATGGGGGCAGGGACCCCCCAACAGAGAACAGCCACTCACCCGGTCACCCGTGCCGCCTCGAAGGCCCTGGGGGCCCGGCAGGCCAGGGTCGCCCATGCTGCCCTTCTGGCCCTACAGACAAGGACCCAGCCTGTCAGCACGCACAGAGGAGCCTGGTGGGGACACCGCCCCCCGCCCAGCAGGCCCCCCTGGGCTCACTGGGCATAAAGCCTGGCCCCAAACCTCACCCACCTGGAAGCCTCGGATACCAGGGGCTCCAGGAGGGCCTTGTGGGCCCAGAGCCCCCTGAAAGAGAAAAGGAAGGAATGAGTCCCGCTCTGCTTGCCCCCGGGGACGCTGGGCATCAGGCCCAGGGGCTGCGGACAGACGTGGGACCCCTGGTGGGGGTGGGGGGCAGTTGGGGTTGCAGAGCTCGGCCTTCCCCTCAGCTGCCACGCCCCAGTCTTGGGAGCCAGGCACCCACAACCAGGGCTGTAGGGCCGGCGTCCTCGTGATCCCTCTTGTCCATCTGGGGAGGGGAGGGGAGGGGAGGGCAGCATCTTGGGGAGCCCGAGGCCAGGCTGCTGACCTCGGCCACGTGTGGCGACTTAGGCCCTCAGCACAGAGGTCTCCAGCACGGACAGCTGGGCTTGGCCCTCACCGTTTTTCGGCTTTCACGGGGTCAGCCCACGGGTGCACCCAAAAGGCCTCCCCAGCCTGCACAGAAACCCGGTCACATGGCGCTGCCTCCGTGCCCTTCCCCTGGGCCACCGTGCGTCCCCTCACTCACCACCGAGCCCCTGTGGCCAGCTTCCCCACGCTCGCCAGGCCCGCCAACGTCTCCCTGCACAAGGAGAAGGGGAGCGCCGGTGTCAGCGGGATCCGTGGACTTGGGAGGGGGGGTAGGGGTGGGGAAGGTGGGAAGACTTACTGGGATGCCAGGCTCTCCTGAGGGGCCAGCCTCTCCCAGCTCTCCAGCTCGGCCCTGCACAGGACGGGAGGGCCCTGAGTGCCCACACGGCCCCTCCATCCCAGCCCGGTGCTGCCCCCGCCCACCCACCAGGACAAAGAAGCCACATACCAGCTCTCCCTTCTCGCCCTTGGACCCTGCTCGTCCCGGGAGGCCCTGCACAAGTGAAAGGTCAGGGCTGCCGAGCCCGCAGCAGAGCACCCCAAAGAGGGCAGGTTCCCCTGCACAAGCCCCTGCTCGGGGACCCAGGGGAGAGGACCCCCATCCCAGGAACACCGAAGGAAGCCCGCGCTCTCACCGGCAGCCCGTTGGGACCTTTCTCTCCTGGGGCACCATTGCGACCAGCCTCTCCCTGCAGGAGATCGGGGATAGGCTGCTGAGGCCCAGGAAGCCGAACTCCCGAAGATCCCCTGCCCCGCAGGCCAGCGGCCCGACACCAACCTTCTCACCGTCGAGTCCCGGCACACCATCCCGGCCGTCCTTGCCTGGCACACCCTGGGGATGGGGGACGGGGTGAGGCCTGGTGTGCCCCTTGTTCCCCTCCTCCCAGTCCCGCACTGTGTCAGCAGACCCCAGGCCGCCCCGCCCCACACGGTGACCTGGGCAGCCCTCAGACTGCAGCCTAGGGCCACTGGCGCATGGCAAGGGACCAAGGACAGTGTGAAGGGCCCCACATGCTGCCCCCCACATCCCTGCAGGGACACTCCCCCATGGCCTGGGTCACAGGTGATGGAACAGGCTTGGGAGCCAGGACGAGAGCACACGACTTCCCTCATGTGCCCTCCCTTTGTCCTGCTTTCCCAGAGAAGGAGGCCAGAGGAGCCCCCGGGGGACCTGCCCTCGAGGGCTGGGGTGGGGAGGGGGTGGGAGGGGGTTTGGGTCTGGGCTGAGTGTCCCAGGACCCTCAGAACCCTCCTGGCTCCAGGCCGGGACGGCACAGGGCCCACAAGACCCTCTACCTGCCCCCTGCGCCACGAAGACGCCAGGGGCATCCCATCCTCGAAGGAGAGGGATTCTCCAGGGGACGGGGTGGGGACGGTTAGGGCAGCAACGCCGTGCTCCGTGCAGGGACCCAGCCTCCGCCCAGCGCCAGGGCGGCCATGGGTACTCACCGGCTCTCCACCCGGGCCCGCTACCCCAGGGATACCTTTGGGACCAGGCCTGCCCTAAAAGACACACAATTGGCTGCATTTTGGGGGGAGCCTGAGAAAGCTCCTCCCGGGTGCTGCCCCTCAATCCCAGGCAGGCTCGTGTCAGGGACAGTGGACTCTGGGGGCCTGCGTGCTCAGGACTGGGGGACAGCCCCGTTGGCCCGTCCCAACACCAGGGGAAAGGCTTGTGGATCCAGGACCCAGCTTCGCATCCCGTGTTCATGTCAGCCGCCAGACACGAGCTCGTTAGAGTCCCCTGGAGAACTGCCCGGGACCCCGCAGGCCAGGCCGAGCTGTTCTTCAGTAATGCACCCCCCCCAGGAAAGGGCAGGCCCCCCACCCTGGCACGTGACATCTGGGTTCCTCCCCCGCCCCCCTAGATCAGGTTCTTTGGAGGAAGGACTCAGAGAAGCTAGATTCTATTACTTACAAGGTCACCCTTGGGGCCGCGGAAACCCTCAGGGCCCCTCTCGCCTCTGTCACCCTGAAACAACAAGGGCGAGGAGGGTGGGGGTGGGGGGAACAGAAAGTTAACAACTCAAGCAGGTTGGAGAGCCGCACTGTGGGGAGACTGACCAGGCCGGGCCCCAGAAGTGGTCAGAGGTGCAGGCCTGATGCTGCCGAGGACCACAGGGGCCAGAGGGGCTGACCGCATCCCGTGCGTGTCCAGACAGAAGGATACCAACTCTTCCAGCAAACTCGACCCGCCCCCCGGGTGTGCCCACTGCCACCTGCTCAGGTGTGCCCAGGGCTATGGGCCCATGAGAGGACTCAGTCCTGGGAAGGGCCAGGCCAGCGCAGCCCAGGGGGGCTGGGGGAAGCACCGGAGTGCAGAGGAGAAGGAGGAGAGGGGACAGAGAGCCTTGGCTGCCCTCCACCCCAAGATGCACACATACCACTCTCCCCGGGGCTCCTGGGATCCCTGGCGGCCCTCGGAATCCAAGGGAACCCTGTGAGGGAGAGGGGGGTATCTGGGCCTCTTGTCGAAGCCTGGCCAGCATCCCTCTGAGGACCTGGCTCCATCCAGAAAGATCTCGGCTCCAGCAGCCCCAACCAGATAGCCCCCAGCAGGCCCCTCCCCACTGGCCACCCAGAGGCCCAACCCTCTTCCTCCCCCATCTTCCAGGGCCTCTCCGCCAGCCCCCCCCCTCCTGAAGGTGGCCTTCCACAACAGCCTGGGCTGATCTGAGATGGCCAGACTTACCCGATCCCCTGGGGGTCCGGCCGGCCCTGGAAGGCCCCGAAGTCCCCGAGGTCCCTGTGGGGAGAGAGCTGGGAAGGCAGGGCTTGGGCCAGCAGCCTCTGCCCCCACCCGAAGATTGCATAACCCCTGGGAGCCACTGAGGGCCCTACAGACTTCCCTAGGAGCACTGACCTCAGGCCAGGCCCTGGAGGGAGCAGGCGAGGGGGAGGGGGCCACAGGCCCAGGGGTGGGGGCCTGGGACTTGCAGCCTAGCAGACGGAGGACCCCAGCCGGTTCCCTGCACAGATACCTGGCGGACCGTCCCCTGCAGCCCAAGGGGGCTCCAATCCCACCTCCTCACCCCTGTCCAGCCCCTCCCCTCCTCACCTGCTGCCCCACAGTGCCTGGGATGCCAGCAGGCCCAGGGGGGCCAGGATCACCCTGCAGTGGAGGTAAAGGAGCATGAGCGGGGTCAGCCCAGGCTCTTGCGGCACCTCTCCGAGCCCACTGCCCCCCCTCCCCGAGCCCACACCGTGGGGGCCATCGCCCCACTCACAGCCTCCTGAGGCTCCTGACCCTCCGCCAGAGAGGCCCCCAGGCTTTCCCAGACGCCCCTGCCCGGCTGGCGTGGGCCCTTCTGCCGCCCACGCAGTGGCCTCACTGGCTAGAGATGCAGCCAGCCTCCCTGGAGCCTGTGAGTGATGACAAACACACCCTCCACGGGAGCGATGGCAGGGGCAGGGGGGCCTCCAGGAGACACTTCTCCATCCACCTGGGGGAGGGGGCGCCTGAGCTCAGGGAACCATGTGAGACCGGGCAGGCAGGGGTGTGTCCGGGGACCCTCGCCCAGCCCACCTGGCTCTGATCAGCTGGGCCCCACACAGGCCTTGTGCACGGTGCACCCCAGATGCAGCCAGCGCTCCCTCCCTCGCCCCCACTGCCTGTGGGGCCCTGCCCGGACCCTGGCCCAGGCCGAGCACCCTTCCCTCCAGCCACCACCCCCCAGGGCCCTCATTCACCTTCTCGCCGTCCTTGCCGACTTCTCCTTGCTCCCCTTTGTAGCCGGTGGGCCCCTGAAAGCCAGCGGTGGGCCTGAACAGGGGCCTGCATGGCCGCCAGCCCAGGTGGGCAGACCGAGGCCTGGTCAAGAGGGGCAGGGCTTCCCAGTCCTGGTGGCCATGCTAGTGCCCACCAGTTCCCACTGTGGAACGGGGGGTGCGGACAGAGCGAGGCCCCCCGGCTGGGCCGGAAATCAGCCCTCCTTTCCTTCTGGAAGGACTTTCTGAACGCTTGTGTCCCAAGTCCCCTAGGGATCTCGAGGCCCACATTGGACCAGGCTGCCTCCTCCTGTGGGTGTGGAAAGGACTCAGTCACCCTGCGGCCGCTGCTCACCTTGAACCCTGGCATTCCTGGGGGGCCGGGGGGGCCGGGAGGGCAGATGGCTGGGCACTGTTGGAAGACAGAGCAGTCAGAGCCCTGGTCCAGACAGTCCTGGACCTGCCCGAGTTCAGCTCCCAGAGGCCCTCGGAGGAGATGTTCTACCAAGTAAATGGGACCACAGGCCACACCAGGGCCTCCTGGGACCCCAGACAGGGTCTCATTCAGTTCGGGGTGCAGGGAGGCCTGCCCAGGGCCGGCCCTCGGCGGCCTGGCCCCTCGAGGCCTCCTGCTCAGAGCCGCCCCCCCTTTCTCAGCAGACATCTGGCCACAGTGGCTACCAGCTTCACAAAGGGGCCTGAGTCCTGTGCTCCCTGCGGGCAATTTCAGGCCCGGCTTCTCCTCCGTGCGCAGATGTCCTGCAGGCGCAGATGGGATGTCCACACCCAGGGGCGTGGTGAAGCCCCAGGACGGCACAGGGCTTTCTAGATTGTTCCACAGCTGACCCGACACAGACCCGGCGCCGTCCATCTCTGCCCTTGTTGCCCCTGCCTGGCCCTTCCCCGGATTCTGGGCAATCTCCCTCTGGGACACCAGCTGGTCGAGCACTCTGGACCCTAGGTGGGGCAGCTTCCTTCAGGAGCACAAGACCTCTGCACGCCAGCCAGACGCTGACCCATCCACCAACAGCCACGTGCCGTGGAGAAGGACCCGGGGCCACCCTGGATGTGCTTCTCTGCTTCCAGAAGTGACACCTCCGAGACGGAGAGAAAAGGGAGTCCCAGACACTGGCCCAGAGCCTTCTGTGCTAGGGACACCCCGTGTCCGTGCCAGCCGGGGTTGCAGACACTGGCCACGTGTGGCTGGGCACTCTGGATGTGGCTGCACCACGGAGGCCCAGGCCCATTTACAGTCCCGTCTCTCTCAGCCCAGATTCGTGCGGCAGCATGTGGCCAGGGTGCAGGGAGGCCGCCTGCACAGGCCGCACCCCTGCCCTCCTGTGGGTGGGGAACAGGCCACTCTCCGCATGGTCCCCAAGGCGGTGGGTGGGGTGGGGCACCCCAGCCCCCTTCACAGTTGGCTGTGAGCGCCTACCTGAAGGTCGGTGACGCCTTCAGGGAGGACCCCCGGGTGACCCTGGAACACAAAGACAGCTGACTTTGAAGCTGCCCCCCCCAGCCCCTACAGGCCTGCCAGGGGGCTCAGGCCCTGCCTCTCCCACAGGGCCGGTGCTGAGCACTAACAAGGACAGATACCAGCTGCCTTTGGGGGGGAATGGTCACCAGGCCCGAGCCCCGCCCATCCCCATGTCAGCTGACCCAGCCGCCACCACAGCCCTGGGCTTCAGGCACATCCAGGAAGTGGAGGGGAGTTACAGGGCATGGATTTGGGGCTGAGGGCCCTGGAGGGGGCAGGAGAGTCAAGCCCACTGTGCCTGGCACTTCCCCCAAGAAGCTCTGGGGCCCCTGCCCCATACTTACAGGGGGTCCAGGAGGTCCTGGGGGGCCAGGGAGGCCGGGTAGTCCAGAGGGTCCCTGGGGAGGAGGTACGACATCAGATGGAGCAAGACCAGTCCCCGCCTGAAGGGAGGTAACCTGCTACTTTCAGAGAGAAGCCTCCTTCCTCTGTGCCCTTATGGGGACACCCCCACTCTGCCAGCCTCCCCCCGCCCTGGCCTGGTGCTGGTGTCCACGGTGCGTCCCGAGGCCCAGTCTCTCCTGTCTCTGAAGGTCAATCAGGGCTGCTATCAGGCCACAAAGAAAGGAAAAGGAGAGAAGAGAAGGAGGGAGAAGTAGGGGGAGGGGGAGGGGAGGGAAGGGAAAGAGAAAGAGGGACAAAGCCCTTGGTTGTTGACAGGCAGGGCCCCTACTCTAATCAATGGGGCAAGGTCAGGGGCAGCCACTCACCGGGGGGCCCCGGAGACCCATTCCACCTGGGACGCCACTCTCTCCTGCCTCTCCCTGGGGAGGGGGGGGAGAGACACGGGGTCTGCACCCGCAGAGCTCTGAGGACCCCACACAGTGCTGGTCTGCCCCCTCGGGAGGGACAGGGACCCCAGGCAGTCCGACAGGCAGCAGCCCCGAGGAGGACCACCCCAGCCCTGGTTTGGAACCTGGCAGCCAACTTAGCCCTGTGTGCTGTGGGCTTGCTGGGCGGGGTGTGAGGGTGGTCAGTACTCACCGGGGGTCCCGGGAGGCCTTTACCCTGCAATGCCAAGAACTGGGTCAGAACTCACCGGGTACAGGACGGCTTTGCCTGCCACCCCATCTGTCTTAGTGGAAGGGGCGGGGTGCAAGGGGGGTGCAGGGGGGCAAGCCATCAGGGGATGACCCTCCCTGGGGGCGAGAGAGGGCATGGCCCAGGGGCAAGAGAGCTGGACACTGCCTCCCAGGGCTCCCGGAGGGCCCCCCTCACCCTGGTCAGTCCTGCTGCAGAGGAAGCGATACTTACCCCCAGCCCGGGAGGCCCCGGGGGTCCCAAACTTCCCTATAGGAGGAAACCAGGGTGTCAGGAGTAGGCTGGGCCCAGGCTCCCAGGTCTCTGAGAGCACAGCTGTTCCCCTCCCCCACTCTGAAGGGGGGGTCTCCATTTTACAGAAGACTGAGGCTCAGGGGGAACCCCGGATGCCCCAGGGGCCCGGGACAGGTCTTTTGTCAACAATCCTGCTGAGAAAAGTCCAGACTCTGCTGGAAGTGGACACAGAAAGCAGCACAGGTGGGCCAGGCCAACAAGAAGGCCCAGCCCCAGGGCTCCCAGAGCCCCCACTGGAGGGCCCCATGCCCGGTTCCGGCTACCGAGGAAGCCCGGGGGACCCCGGGGAGCCAGTGCCTCCTGCTCCTCTGCGTCCAGAAGACACGGTCCTGGCACTGGAGACCCCCTGCCTCCCCACGTCCCTGCCCCCCTGGAGCTCCCTCCAGAAATCCTGCAGCTGACCCCCCCACCACCCCTCTTCCCAGGAAGCAGCAGCCTGGAAGGCTGGGTCATTCCCCCTCCCCCGACCCAGTATGAACCTGAGGACAATCTGTGACCAGAGGCCAGTGTGGGGCTTGGTGGGCTGGTTCCTCACACCCTGTGCCCGCTTCTGCACCCTCTGCCTCCCTGCAGACACGGGGCCCAGCGGCACCACCAACTGGGGGCTTCCCCCACCCCCTCAAGGGGAACCCACACTCGTGGGGCAGCACTGACCCGCTCTCCAGGTGCGCCCTTGGGGCCGGGTGGTCCGTCCTGGCCCGTCAGGCCCTGCGGAGAGAAGCAGAGGGAGGGCTCGAGGGGCCACACGGGGAGGACAGGCCCCACAGAGGGCACTTTCCGAACTAAAATGGGTCCAGAGGCTGAGAAGGGCCTAGCGTGCGGCCCCTTGGGCTCCGGCCTGCTGGCCGTCCACCTGGAGGGCGAGCAGCTGGGGGCCCCACTTCTCTGGGAGCCCCTGCTCTGGTCCCTACCACGCCCGGGAGGCCAGCCTGGGGCTCCGAGGGGGAGGGGGGTCTGCTCCCAGACAAGCAGGGGCAGGTAGCGCTCTCCCCTCCGTCGTGGCGCGGCTGGGTCTCCGCCAGCCGCTACCGCCGGTACTGAAGGGTCTGGGCTGAAAGCCAGCGGAGCCCTGCTGGGGGACCTCCGGAGACCCTCGGGGACAGAGCAGGCACAGCTGGAGGACAGCAATTAAACTCGGCCCCCGGATCAAACCCCTCCAGTCCAGGCCCGGGGCGGGGGGAGCGCAGAGGGGGGCTCTCGGGAGGGGAGCGGGTGGGGGGAGGGGCGGGCACACTCACGTCCACGCCAGGCAGTCCCGGCAGCCCAGCCTCTCCTGGCTTCCCTGGCTTCCCTGGGGCCCCTTTCGGTCCCTGGAGGAAGGGGGCGGGGCAAGGGGGGCGAGCAGAGGCGTGAGAGCAGGTCCCGCCCAGAGCCGGGGCCTTCACCAATAAGAGAAGCGCTTTCCAGCTGGGGCCCCGCCCAGCAGCTAGAGATTGGCTCCCGTCCCCAGAGGCCCGCCCCGCCTGCTCTCCGCGACCCCCTCGTGGGGCCCCGCCGGCCGCCCTCCCCAGCTGCCCCACCCCCATCACACCTGTAGCACATTCACCAGGATGCTCTGTTGGCCCGCTGCTTTGGCCTTGGCCGCCCCAGCGAAGGGCCAGTGGGTCCCTCTGTGGGACCGCCCGTGTGCCCCAGGACCCTCAGCTCCCAAGCCTGAACAGCTCTGGGGAAGCTCACTGTGGGGCCTGGCCTGCCTGGCCAAGGACAGCTTCCAAGCCGGTCCAAGCCGGACCCTCTACCCAGAGACCCGCCGAATCCCACACACCCCCTCCCACCCGCTTCCTGGCCAGGCCCCTGCTCTGAGCCCTCGGAGGGACCCCCCTCGGCAGGTAACCCAGGGCCAGGGGTGGTGGAAGGGGTGTCAATGACCCCTCTGTTCTAGGTCCACCCCTCCCCTCACCGGAGCTGGACACTCACCGGGGACCCAGGCAGACCGGGAGGCCCAACTTCTCCCTGCAGAAGGGAAGACACCCGCATGTGAGCAGTGTCTCCTGATAGCCCGGGCCCAGGAGGCCCCTGGAGATGACACAGGAGAACCCCCACCTCATGCACATCTGGGGGGCACTTCCCCTCTGGGGTCAGGCTAGAGGTGGGGGCTGGGGAGGCAGAGATGGACCCCGGGGATGCCGCCCCTACAGGTCCCGCAGCCCCCCACCCGCACCCACCAGCCTGAGAAGCTTTGGAAGGTGGGCTGTGGGCACTGAGAGGCCTCCTGCTCCTGCCTGATGCAGGGTGGCAGCCCCCCAAGACTCTCAGAGGCCCAAGGCGGCCCCCTAGCCCCCTCCCACCCATGACCCCCAGCCGACGCTCTGTAACGTTTTTTAAGAGGAGCCCTCCCTGGAAGGAGAGTCTCAACTTGACTCCCATCAGCCTGGGAGTCCTTCGGGGCCGGGGGCCCAGCCCCAATGGGAGGGGCGTGGGGGCCAGCCATGAGCTGTCCCAGCCCTCCCTGCCTCCACCCTGCAGGGCTGTCGCTGAGCACTCTGTGGGTCCCGGTCTGCCAGGGTGGGGGTGGGTAGGAGACTCGGGGCCATCTGGGGCCTGGGGGACTCAGAGAGGCTGAGGATCAGCCAGGGGTTGGGTGCTCCCACAGTACATTACCCTTACCCGTGAAGAGAGGCCTGGGGCGGGCCCCTACCTTTCATGGAGGTGGCTGGATTGGGGGCTCAGCCCAGATAGTCCATAGTCCTGGGACACCCACAGAGGACGCCATCTCTGGGGCAGAGCCAGCTCCCAAGCCCAGCCCCCTCCAGAGCTGGCTCCAGCCCCTAGCAGCCTCCAAGACCCACCCAGAGGGGCAGGCCCTGCACCTCCACTGCCATGGCCCCTCTGGGGACCTGGAGACACACACCTCAATACCCACAGTTCCAGTCCCAAGACTATCGTGCAGCACCCCTCCCTGCTCTGGGGACACAATCCCGGTGGGGTGAACCCTGAGCAGGAACCACCCCACACCCCTTCCCCACTTTGTCCCAGCCCTGGGAAGTGGGGCTTGGTTTTGTCCCCATCAGGTCTGGGGGCTCAGGGAAGTTGGGACCGGACTAGAACCCCACCGAACCCTTCTGGCCCCTCCCTCTCTCAACTCACATCAATGCCATCTTTGCCTGGCTTTCCAGGTGGCCCTTGGGGGCCAGGGGGTCCTTGAGGTCCCACTTTCTGAAATGGAGAAACGTCATTATGCAGCTGTGCCCTCCCCGGTCTCCTGTGGTGCAGGTCCCACCGGCCAGCCTCAGGTAGGCCCAACAGTGTCCCCTCTTCCTGGGTCAGGAGCGGCGCTGGGGCCTGGCTCCGGGGGCCCCCCTGACCCAAGCCTGCCTTGGAGACCCCCCAAAGCCTCAGGCTGGCAGGATCTGTGGCCTTCATCTTCAGGCCAGGAGGGGCTGGCCACTGCCCCATGGGAGCCTCAGGGAACAAAGGCGACATTGTGCCTTCTGGTGGCAGTGGCCGACCCAGCCACAGGCGAGGACAGGGCACCGTCCTGGGCTCGTCCCTGAGGTGTCTCGGTGTCCATGGGGGCGAGGGCGGCCATGGGCTTCAGGGCTGCGCCGGGTCTCCAAGCGTCCTCGAGTTCCAGGCTCACTCGCTGGCCCAGGGTGGTCCCGGGGCCGGACCGCTCGATGCCCCATCTCAGAGCCCCATCTCAGAGCCCCAGCCTCCCCCGGGGACCGCCGATCTCCAGTGAGAGCCTGGCGCACCTCTCCAGCCCGCGCTCACCTGTGCCTCGCTCCCGGTGGCGGCCAGGAGCTGGCCGAGCAGGAGCAGGACCAGCGTGGTGGCTCCGGACATGGCTGCGCTCGCACTGAGCGGCGCCGGCGGTGGCGACAGGGGCTCGGAGCGGCAGGCGGGGCAGGCGGCGGGCCGGACGCCAGTTCCCGCCCCCCCGCCGGCCAGGCACAAGCCCCCCATTCAGCAGGGCCCACCTGGGGCTTCCGCACTGCCCCACACCTCCCCACCGCGCCTGCCAGGGGAAAGAAAGAAACCCAGTGGCATTTTTTTGGCTGGCCTCTGAGTTAAATTTATCCCCGGGACTGATGAGTTACACACATATACCTTTTAGCAAAAAAGAAAGACGCTCTTTTCTCCGCCTGCTCCTCCACCAGGGTAGGGAGAGGGCAACAATCCCACATTGAAGGGCTCCTTTGGAGAAGGGGCAGCTTCAGCCCTAGAAACAGAGTGACCTCCACAGGGTCCTGAGTGGGATCGAGGCTGCCCGAGACCCAGGAAGACTTCCAGAGAGGGGGAGCATCCCTGTGCTGGGGGCCAGACCAGGCCCACCACAGCTCTTTTCCTGGTACCCCGTCCTGCCGTGGGCAGAAGCCTCAGGCCAGGCTTGCGAGACTGGGAACACCTCCTATTCCCAGGGCCCTTACCCCAAAGTTTAACTATCCAGAGTGCTCCAATCATGGCATCCATCACTGGCAAAGGTCAAACTCTTACCTGGCCCTCCTCACCACAAGAGAGAGCCAAATGGTGATTCCGGCAGAGGACGGTAGCAGCACCGGGACCACCGGGCCTGAGCAAAGCTGGTAACGGACATGACCTCTGAGGCTGGTGTGGCTGGTCCTGTTTCCACAGTCTCCAGGAGCTCAGGGTCGCTGGGTTTAGGCAAACCCTGCTCACCCTGGGAAGGCACAGGGGCAGCAGGGTGGGGGGCAGCACCTGGGGCCAGAAGCCTCCATGCCCACCCTAGGGGACTCTCACAAATCCAGGTCACCTACAGGCCCACCGAATTGGCAAGCTCTCAGCCCCGCCCACAGCCGAGTATCCGAATGTTTAGAATTCCCTGGGAAATGCTGCTTTGGGATTGATAGTACACTGTATGAACTTCGCTTTCCTCTCTCTTTCTTTCACTAGTCAAGTGCATTAGCGAGAGGTGGGGAGAGAGTGCAGTACAGATTCCGATCTGTAACGAACAGTTGAGACGCTCACCAGCGCGGCCCGTCTGTGGATGAACTCCATTTCTGTGGGTGGGAACTCAGGACTTCTGAGGTGCACGGGTTCACAAGGGACCAGCGGGTGGAAGATGAAAGGGATAGAGCGGGGGAGCAAAGGACTCGGTCAAGAACCTCAGCTCACTGCTGGGGTGGCCTGGCTGCTCACTCCCTCACACGGGGTTGTGTGTGTGTGAATTCTATCACGGAAGGCAGGAGAAGCTCGAAAGCTGTCGCCCTCCAGCCGAGTTCAGGTCATCCCAGGACCTCCTCAGACACCGCAGCCACTCCGCCCACAAGCCCACAGCCTGGGGAGCAAGACTTCTTCCCCACTAATCCCCCCTCAGTCCCTCCTCCCTGGCCCCCCCCTTCCTGGATCAGACTCAGAGAGAGTCTAGCTGGGTCAAGGGAGTGAGCTGGTGCCTGAAGTCTGGCTCCAACCTTCACCCCAAACTGGTCCCTGGCTTCACACAGCCCCTCTCCCTGGGGAGCTGCCCCTGCCTGGAAGCTGAGCCCCAGTGGGCTAGAGTGGGTCACGACCTCACACCTGGCACCCCCAGGCAGAACCAAAGCAACACCCCTCTGTTTCAGGCCATCACTCTCGGTGAAGTTTGGGGGGCGGGCAGGCCAGAGCCGCCGGAAGTTTGGGGGGCGGGCGGGCCAAAGCCGCCGGCCAGTCTCGAGTCCCACTGCTGGGCACAGGCACCCTCCCCTAACGTTGTTCCAATGGGATTTTCCTCCCACTCTGGGTTCAAGCTTCTCCATCGAACCTGTGTTCCGTAATCGTCTAGATTGAGGATTTTCACCACTAGGGGCTGGGGGGGGGGGCTGCTGAGGACTCAGTGTTGGATGACCCCTCATCTTCCTGACATCGTTGCCCCTCTGTGGTAGAAATTCCATCCCTGAGCCAAACTGAGTTCAGGCACCAGGGGACCATCCCTTCCCGCAGACCGGAGGGGGCAGGGAAGAGTCAGCAGCACAGGACACAACCCGCCCCAGCTCCAGCACCGGGGAACATTAACTCAGGGGCTGGCCCTCCCCCAAAATGACTGCCAGTCTGCCCACCTCTCCCACCAGGACAGGAGCTAACGGTCCTCGCTCTTCCTGAAAAACAGAGCCCAAATCACAGCTGGTGACTCAGAGGAGACTGGGCCCCTCGCCCTCCAGAAGAGCTGTGACCCCCGTCGCTTCAGTGGTTCAAAGGCCAGCGTGCAGCCCCTCTGCAGGGCTCTCACCCTGTTGGTGCTGATGGAGAAATTCCAGTGTGTTAGGAGGGGGACCTGGCCCAGGGGGACAAAGCCTGGTTGAGAGCTCACCGGTCCTTGAGGACAGGGAGGTGCACTCCGCCCCTGCCCGTCGGAGGGATCAAGGGGGTCCTGGTGTGGTAGGTAGGGCTGCCAGGGTAGGGACGGAGAAAACAGAGCCACAGAGAATGCTGGGGAGCCAGGGTTGGCAAAGATCTCGTCTGGACCCAAGGACCTGTCGAACTGCTGCTCCCCTCCGGCTCAGCCCACCCAAGGGGACCGCACACGAGTCCCAGACCCTCTCCTACACCAGTGACAAGAGGCAGCCATGGGACTAAGTGCCCAGCTCCAGAGGGCCTAGGAGGCCGTGTGGTCAGGGTGCCTAGGATGGACGCATGTGTCTGGGGGACTGCACATGGCTGTTTCCACGGGTGCTCACAATGGCCAAGTGGGCCACAGCTGGGCTAGGCCACTTTGCACCCAAGGGGCAGCACCACCGGTCAAACTAGCCCCCTTCCCGGACTCTGGCCACACATAGCCCCACTGGCCACGCTCAAATGCTCAAAGTCAAATCAGTTTATTCAGAAAAGGCCTCTGCACTAGACTAAGAAAATGACCCCCCCCCCCCCCAAGGCCAATTTACAAAGACGGGCAGGGGGCAGGGCACAGAGGAGGTGGCAGGAGGGGAGTTCGAGGTCAGGATTTCGAAGTCCTGGCTTTCCAGCAGCTGCGGTGGCCAGTATAGTGGCCATCAGGGAGAGGCCAGGACTGCATGGTGCTGAGAACAGACGGCAACGGGGCTCCCCAGACCTGTGGCCCAGCCAGGATGCCCACGTGCACCCGCTTCCCTTAAGGGTTTCTGGGTTTGGTCTAAGGCCTCACCTCAGCTTCCTTATCTAGCCATGGTCCTGTGGTGGCTGAGCTCCCAGGGGCAGCGGGCTCCCGCCCTGCCCAGCCTACTGCCTCCTCCACCCCATTCTCACCCTCTTGGGCCTCAGAGCACCCTGGCACAGCGCCATGGCGGGCAGAGACTGGCCTCTCGGTCCCACTCTCCCCACCATCGCCACCCCCCGAGGCACCGTCCCCAGGGCCCTGATCCACCTTCCTTCTCTTCCTCACCTCCTCCGCCACCTTGGCCCCCATGTCCTGGAGCCCGGGCTGCTCGGCCTCCCCGGGGACTTGGCTGCCCAATTCCTGGGACCCCCCGCCAAGGCTGCTCTGGCTGAGGGCACAGCCCTCCAGGTTCAGGGCAATCTTCTCCACGTCCGAGGCGCTCTGGGCGCCCGGCTCCCCTGGGGCCTGGTCCCGCCGGCTGGCCTCCAACTTCCTCTTCTTGCTCTCCTTGGGACTCGGGGGCTCCGGGTCCTCCTCCCCGCGGCCCCCCGCCTCCCCTTCCTGGTCCCTCGCCAGGGCGCCGCCGGGCGGCGACGGGGCACCCGCGGCTGCGCCGTCCCCGCCCTGGACCCGCCCCCGCCCGCAGGTCCGTCCCGAGGCGCCGGCCTGGCGCAGGGGGTCCCCGGGGCTCCCCGCGCCCTCGGCCGGCCGCAGCCGGCGCAGCTTGTCGTGCGGCCCCCAGACGAACTTGCGCCGCGGCCGGAAGTGCTCCCAGGCGAAGCGCAGCAGCCGGCGGCGCTGGCGCGCGCAGCGCACAGAGAACACGAAGTAGTCCAGCGCGCTCTGGCGCACCGCCGGCAGCTCCCCGCGCACCAGCGTCTCCTCCAGGAAGAAGCGCGCCAGTGGCGCCTGGTAGCGCTCCAGGCCCAGCTCGCCCAGGGACTTGAGGATGCGCGTGATGCGAAGGTTGTTGTGGCTGTGCCTGGGGCGGGGGTGGGGGCAAGCGGAGGGGCGCTGGAGGGGGCCAGGACTGTCCTCCTCCCGGCTGGCCCCCAGCGGTCTCCGCCCCACCCTCACCCCCCGCCCCCGCCCTAGAGACAATAGCCTGGGGGTCCGGATGGCGCAGGTGGGGGCTGCGATGCATTTTCTAGAAGGCTGCAGTCCCCTTGGCCCCGCGGAACCGCCCGGCCCTGCCCCCCAGCCCCAGGGGAGCGCTGCAGGAGCCAAGCCGAGCCGGGACCCTCTAGAGCACGGGGCCTGGCCCAGGGGCCTGCTACCCACCAGCAGGGGTGCTTGCTCGCTCCCCACCCAGCGCTTTTCGGCAGGGGTGAGGGGTCCCGTGCCTGCAAGGCTGATGGAACGGTGGGCAGCCCGACCCACACCCAGGTGGACGGTGGGGGCGCAGGTAAGGAAACTGACTTTCTCTCACACCCCCAGTGTTGGGACCACCCCCACTGTGCAAACAAGGATGGTGCTCAGAGCCTTAGGCACTTGCCGGAGTACCCCTGCTGTCCTTCCTCCCCCAAAGTACTCCCCCACACCTGCAGGGAACCTAGCACAGCCCCATCCCCCTCACTGGGGGTGGAGCGAGGGCCAGTCCTTACCGGTTAAGGTTCTGGAAGCGCTTCTGGTAGTTCTGTGCTCGGCGAACTTGTCCGGTGTCCCGGTCCTCCAGCTGGATCCCGTAGAACCCCAGCATGAGCTCGTAGGCCTGGACAAACCGCTCCCTGACCTCCTCGGAGCTTTTAAATGCCTGGAACACCCACCCCCCCGCAGGCCAGCGGGAGCTCAGGGGCCATTGCAGGCGCAGCGGGTTGGCTGACGCCTTCCTCAGGCCCCAGTTCATCTACAGGCCTGGACTCAGACGAGAATTCAGAATGTGACTTTTTTTCTAGCTGCTACGAGGTCTCAGTGGGGGCAAAGGCATCTGCCCCAGCT
The DNA here is from genome assembly GCA_004024625.1 of Mellivora capensis. Taxonomy (NCBI): domain Eukaryota; kingdom Metazoa; phylum Chordata; class Mammalia; order Carnivora; family Mustelidae; genus Mellivora; species Mellivora capensis. Next base: position 41,573 of record PISX010011456.1, read on the forward strand.
CCCAGAGGAATCCTGCCGGCCGCCAGGACAGCTTGCGGGGGGGGGGGGCTCCCAGGGTGGAGCATATGGCAGGAGACACGGTCTCCTCGGCTCCCCAGACCCTGCCATCTCTCCAGGTGTCCTGCGCTAGCCCAAACCAGGTGTGACGAAGCCCGCGTCACCATGACTCTGCTCTCAGCCCTGGCCCTGGGCTCCCGGACTTAAGGCAAAGGGCTGAAGAGAATCAGATTTCTCTAGAAGCCTGTGGTGAGCACCAGGGGGCAGAGGCAAGGAACTGTGGACAGAAGAGGCTCGCAGGGCAGGCCAGCTTCCCAGCCCGCATCGCTCACCTCAATCTCCCGCAGCGTGAGGGGCTTGGCGTGCCAGTTCACTCCCGGTTCGCGCAGAGGGAAGAGCCTGTGGGAGAGGGTGCAGCACGGGTCCCATCGTGGCAAACACGGGCTCCCAGCCATGGGCCAGGTGCTCGCCAGCCTCTCGGAGTTCAAGGCTCCACTCTTGATGGTCTGGCTGGACGAACCCGTGTCGTGGGCTCTCACGAGTCACAGCCAGGGGGTGAGGGCAGGAGGGTCGGGGGGAGACTATCTGGACCAGGGTGCGGGGCAGGGTCAGTGTGGCCATGGGAGGCTCAGCGTGCACGCTCAGCAGGGCGCTCCAGGCTGTCCTCTATTCGCTTAAAGATTTAGTTATTTTTAGAGAGAGAAGGGAGCAAGAGCATGCAGGGGAGGGGGCAGAGAATCCTCAAGCAGACTCCCTGCTGAGCACAGAGCTCAACTGGGGACTCGATCTCATGACCCTGAGATACTGACCTGAGCCAAAACCAAGAGTGGGACGCTTAACTGACTGAGCCGCCCACACACCCCTCCTCTTTATTCTTACGTTCTTCTTTCTGTCTTGTCATTAATATTGCAGAGCTGTTCCCCACAATGCTGTATGCCCAGGAGAGGCCCCAACCATGCCATCTTCAAATGCAGAGCAGATTTGGGGGGCAATGTCGAGGGTCCCCAAGGCTGCCATGCTGACAAGGATCAACTCAGGCCACTGTTCGAACCCTACCACCCCTGAGCGTCCGAGGGGCTCTGCAGGGCCACGTGGCCTCTTGGGACTGGGGACCCAGTCTGCATGCCACTCTGCCTGTCCCCTACGTCTGTGTTCAGCTCTCAGCCTCAAAGGCTCTGCACAGCTGCTGGACACACACTGCAGGACAGCGGTGGTGCAGCACCGGGGGAGAGCGCAAAGGGAGCACCGGGAAAGGCAAAGGGCACCTGCTCCATAAGCCCCGCCCCCTCTGGCCCCGCCCACTCACCACTGGATGTAGGAGTGATTCTCTTCCAGGAGGTCATAGTCCTCCCTCCAGTTCTGAAGGATGTCGTCAATGAAACAGCCTGGGGGCCCCACGGGGATAAGTCAGTGCGGAGCTGCTGGAAGCCACCCCACCCCTGAGGACCTTGGGGCTCCAAAGCTTGTATACGTCTCATGTGACCAACTCCCCCAACCAAAGCCCTTGATTTTTTTTGCCATCTAGACCTGGGACCTCCACTGCTGGCTGAGTGTGGACCCTGGTGAGTACCTCCTGGGCCTGGGGGCAGGAGAGCCCAGGAGGCCCCTTGGGAGGACACAGGGGTTCCAGCCCCACACCTGTCTTTGCAGAAAGGTGGCCTCACTGCCCCCACTAAGCCATGGCCTGTCGGCTGGGATCTGACCTCAAACAGGGCGTGCAGCAGAGCCCCGCCCCGTAGCCTGGCCTCGGGCAGGGCAGCTGCTGTTTCTGCAAAGGGCCAGACAGTGAATGCTTGAGGCCACAGGTCCTGTGGGGCACTGTGGGGGGAAGGGAGCCACAGACAGAGCATGGGTGAGTGGGCGGGTCCCGGCACATCTCATAGACACGGATCCCTGAACTCCGTGTAGCTTTCACAGTACAGAATATTACTCCATTTTACGTTTTTTTCCAACCACTTGAAAACATAATGATTCTTCCTTGTTAGCATACACATGTGGCTTTCCCACTAAGGCGGCCCGGCCGAGGGGTGTCGGGGAAGCCCGCCCTATTCACTGCCTGGCCCTGCACAGAGAACAGGCTGTGGGCTGGCGCCCGGGCGTCCCCTCAGCGGCCTCCAGGGGGCGCCGTGCGGCTGGCCGGAAACCTTGGGCCCACCAGCAGGGACCCAGGGGGCGGGAGCAGGGGCAGCCAGTGGAGGGGAGATGGCCCCGACGCCCCTGCTGGGACAGAGACGCGGGCCGCCGGCAAGCGCGCACCGTTGGGCAGGAACCGGATCTCGTTTCTGTAGAAACTCAGGTTTGGCATGTCACCGTTGCCATCCCGGTCCATCAAGTCCTGGAGAGTCAGACAAAGGTGCCAGTCGGAGCATCTTCAGACAGGGGCTGCCTCCAAGGGTCCCTCGCATTAGAACGCTCCTGGCTGGGGCAGGGGGCATCTGCTCTGGGGCCCACAAACCTCTGACATGCTGAGGGCTGGCAAGGACCCCATGTACCCCGCAGGTGAGGACAGCAGCTCCTCTGACCACCACCTTCCCCTGCTCGCCACTGTGGCCCAGGGCTGGCAGGTCCCCGTCATCTGCCCCCCTTCCCCACCCGAAGCAGCTCATGGCTTGCCTGAAACTCAGGGTGCAGAGGGCATGGATGGGGGCGACAGGAAGGCCACCAGCACAGGCCCCAGCACGCAGGACCTTGTGGCCACGCCTGCTGGCTGGCCCTGGTCCCGTGTTTTGAAGGCCAGGGCTTGGAGGCTCAGAAGGCTGGCCCGCTATCCCTGTCACCCCAGGATGAGGGGAAGGAGCAGCTGTCCCAGGTGGGACGTGGGACTTCGTCCAAGAAGAGGTGCTGACAGGACTCACGGTCCAGACGGCCTTCTCCAGGTGGAGGGTGGGAGGACTCTGAGCTGAGGGGGGCTGGCGAGCTGGGGGGGGGGGTGCCCCGGACAGCTGTTACATACCGGGTAGTTGTGCCGGTACCTGCGTGTGTCCCGCATGGCTCGCCAGTTCCGGGACCCCAGCATCCTGGCCTGGGAAGAGAGGAGAGGGGCTGAGACCCCCGTGGGAGACCCACCAGTAGGCAGGACCCACCCCTAGCGAGCCCCCATCATAGTAAGGGCAGCAAGGACCTGTCAGCTATCAACAAAACCAGAGGGGACAGGAGGGGATGGGGCAAGGTCTGCCCTCTGCTCGGCCCCTGCTGCCTGCCCCAGCTCTCAGCGCATTCCTGGGACACAGCCCCCCCCCCCCTTCTAACTTCACTTCCAACTCCCATATCCGCTGGTTACCTCCACTTGGACCCCAGCCTTAGGACTTCCCCCGAGACCTACCCCATTGCTTCCTCTTTGCACTGTGCTCAAAGTTGTCACCAGGCTGTGTCCCCAAAGGCAGTGGTCGCACAGCCTGCAGCCCCGGGAGGGGCCCCAAACACTTGTCTGACAAAGAGATGAATGACCGAGGCCCAGGGAACCAGTCCTGTCTGCCCAAGCCTGGAGCTCATAGACCAGACGCTGTGTCTCCTGTCCTCCAGTCCTGTGGCGGAGCCCCCTCGGCAAGATACAGAAGCTCCTCGTTGCCCTCCAACAGCTACGGCCCCTACAACTGCAGGCCAAGCACCCCAGGGTCCTGGGAAGGATGGAAGGGAACTGGCGACCAGGATGCCAGGTCAACACTGCTTGACCCATCCTGTTAGAGGGTGGGAGGCATGAGCGAGCTTGTGGTCCCACGGACACTGGGGAGGAGAAAGGGCCCAGACAGATAAAGGTCCTGGGCATGACAAGAGGGGACCGCGCGAGCCAGGAAATGCCTGGGTCCCGGATCCTGGAAGGAGCAGAAGATCCTGGAAGGGAGTTAGGAGGCCAGGACACCACTGTGTCCCTTGCTCTGACCCCACCCCCACTCCCCAAGATCCCCAAGTGGTTCTGACCCCCAGCAAGGATCAGGGGGTGCCTCCATCCGCGATTTATAGACCAGGGCAAGCTGATGTTCTTGCCTACCAGCCAAGGGCCAGCAGAGAAAGCAAAACTCAGCAGAAGCTGGCCCCGCCCACCATCAGTTTCTTTTTCTCCTCCTCCCTGGGGCCAGCCAGGCACCTCCCCCAGTCAGTGCAAGAGGGCCAGCCCTACAGGTGCACAGCCCAGGGCAAAGCACCACACAGCCATGCTAGGGCTCAGTCTGGGCCAGCTGGGGTGTGCTATAGGGTGGGGGTGGGGGCTTGGGGGAAGGGGAGGGGATTAGGACCTGAGGAGGGACAGAAGGGGTAGATGGCAGAGGACTGTGGGCACATCACGGGATGGCCGGGGTGCTGGAGCACTGCTTTAGGAGCCGTGCCCATGAGACTATAGCAAGGGCCGTGTCCTCTCACTCCGTCCAAGTGTGCATCTGGCCCAGGAAAAGAGCCCGATTCCTGCCCTCTGACTCCAGCCCAGTGACCCTGACCACGGCCCAGCCCTTTTCCTCAAGAACCGCATGCCTGCCCCAAGCACCATAGATATGCTGAGGCTCCTGGGCTTCTTGGCAGGTCCAGGACCCCTTGGGTCCCTCTCACTGACCACTCCCCAACAGAGAGAGCCACCCAAGAGCTGGAGCTCTCAGGTGCCAGTGGGAAAACCTGACCTGGAGAGCCTGTGGGCTGGAAATCAGACACGAGAATGCGCTATCTTCCAGAAGCGACCCCTACCGCACTATGTCTCCCATAACACCTGGGACCCCAGCTGGAACCAATGTCCTTACACGGGGAAGGATGTGCTGCCCAGCAAATCCTCACCCGTGGTAAGGAAGAGTAACACTAGTAACAAAAATGTAACCAGTGATAACGAGAGAAAATCAATGGCAACAAAAGTAACTGACAATGACAAGGAGTAACCAGTGGCAACAAAAGTCACCATGCTAATGACAAATAATCAGGGGGGACAAAAGCAACTGCTGGTCACAAGTAATCAGTAATAACAAAAGGGACAGTTGGTAAGGACAACCAGCACCTAAGTGTAAGCGGCCGCTGGTCACCACCAGTAACCCAGTGCCTCCGGGGCAGGCCTGGCTCAGCCAGGCCACCTGTGTAACCTCCAAGGCCACCTCCAAGGAGGCCGGAGGCCCCCCCCCCCCGTAGGTGGGCGCTGCACCCCCAGAGCAAAGGTGGGGGTGGGGGGGTGGGGCGGGCTGGCGGGGAGCAGGTGGGGCAGGAGCGGGGAGCACCAAGAGGCAGGGAGGCTGGCGGAAGCAGGGGAGGGGCAGCACAGAGGATCTATCCAGAGGATGGAGCCTAGGGCCTGGAGGTGGGAGGTGACAGAGAGGGGAGTCAAGAATGCGCCCAGGGCATCCCCAGGGCATCAGCGCACAATTCGGCTCTGGGGACACGGATCTGAGGGTGGCCTTGGATCTCCCTGCAAGGTCCCCTGGTTGGGCCAGAGCTGGGGGGCGGAGGTCCGGGCAGATCTCAGGGTGTCCGGGGGTCTTGAGGGAGGCACGAGGGGGCTGTGGGCGGGGGAGAGGGCGACAGCTGGAGGGAGAGCCAGGCCCCAGGCCGGATCTCCACGGAGGACAGCTTGTCCAGAGCGGGGCCTCGCCTCCACCTCGCGGCGGCCGGGCAGGCCTGCCGGGGGGCGCGGGGACCCCAGCGCGCGTCGGGGCTGCACCTGGAGCGCTCCGGGCCGCGCCGTCCGCGCCTCCTCTTCGTCCTCGTCCTCCGCGTCCGCGTCCCCCGGGGCGCCGGCCTCGCCATCCTCGTCGCCTCCGGCGCTCTGGCCGTCCTCCTCCTCGTCCTCCCAGGTCGAGTCGCAGTCCGGGTCGTCCATGCCCCGGCGGCGGCTGGACCCGCGCTCCAGCGGAAGCGAAAGTGAGCGAGGGAGGAAGCGCGGGGGCGGGCCGGGGCCGGGGGGCGGGCCGGGGCGGGGCCCCCGCGGCCGCCCCGCCGCCGCCGCCTGCCGGATGGAGGTCCGGGCTCCGAGAGCATCCCTCGCCCGCGAACGCCCGCCCCCTTCCCCGCTGACATTCCTCCCAGGGCAGCCCCCCACCCCCGCGGCCATGTCTCCCGGGAGGATGCTCCCCACCCGGGGTCTCCCCGCAGGATCCCCCCACAATATCCCTTCCCCCTGGGAGAACGCCCCCCCCCCCCCAAGGATTTCTCCCCGAGGTTGTCCGTAGAGAATGTCTTCCCTCGGGAGAATCCCTCCCGGAATATCCCCCCTCCCCGCAGTATTCCCGCCTGGATACCTCTCCCTAGAGAATTTCCCCCAAAGTCCTCCTCTGTGAGAACGCCCCTCCCGGGATGCCGTCTGGAGTGCACCCACTCTAGAGGACTCCTCTAGATGCAGGGGCTGTCCCTTGCGGATGCTCATCCCAGAGAATCAGTCCCCAGAATGACCCCCAGGACAATATTCCCCCGAGGAAGCCTCCCCTGGAAGATTGTCCCCCAGGAGATGCCCACCGGCTGGGAGGCTCCTGTCTCCAGAATATCCCTTTTTGCAGGGGTGTCCTCCTACAGGAAGTCCCCCCAGAGGGACGTCTCTCCTGGAGGAAGTCTACCCACCTCCTTGGAGAATGTCCCTCCATAAGGATGAACCCCAGGAAGATACCCTGGAAGTCCTCCCCAGAAGAGGCCCCAGGATACTTCCTGCAGGTGGGGGCTGGGGCTGCGGTCTCATCAGAGGCTCCTCTGTAAGGTGGTTTGCTTCCGCCATCCCCCAGATTGTAGGCAGAACTCATTCTTGTGGGAACAGGATGGAGAGCCCCGTGTCCCTCCAACAGTCCACAAGTGGGCAGTTTGCCTCTTCAAGGCCGGAGTGTCTTTCCAGTGTGCTGAGAGTCCTAGAACGTGCCATCCTCATGGGCCTGAACTCTGTCCCCTTAGTCTTGTCACATTCTCTCCATGAAAAGAAAGCACAGGGGCTCCCTGCACTTAGGGGGAGGCACACACAAAGCGCCAAACACCAGGACTCAGAGATGACTGCGGGTCACCCTAAGTCCCCAGTTCAACACCCCCCCAGGGGCCTCTCTAAGGGCTGGGGGACGGAGGCCCTCTGCATACACCCGCACATTCCCGAGGCGGCTGAGAATCGCCTGCAGCTGCAACCTTCCCGGACACTGCGGGTGCCTTACTTCATCTCCGCCTTGACATCTGTTGGTGGTCACAGGACAGTGGGTGACCCAGCCCTTGAAACGAAGGTAGAGACAGCCTCCGCAGGACACATCTGTCTTCTGTAACTAGCTACTACACCACTTCATTATTTCAAAAAGCTTAGCTAACAGTGGATGGCTTTTAGATGGATCTGGCCTTGAGGATGACTTCTGGGGTCAAGCCCAGCCAGCCCCCAGGGACGCTGACCTCTCCCAGCCCTGCAACCCCGCTAACAGGCTCCAGGCTGCCTGTGCAGCCAGAGACAGCTGAGAGCTCACCAGAACCTTCCAATCTTGGCTGTGGGCACAGCAGAAGGCCTTTCTTGGTGCAGGTCTGGACTCCTTGCTGGCTTGTCGATCTTTGTTAATTCTCTGGGTACATTCTCACTGGGCGGGAACTGTTTTCACCCTACCTTACTTTCTAAAAGGATGACAGGGATGCCCTGAAGGTGTGGACATCTGAGTCCATCTGTCTTTCTTTCTTTCTCTCTCTCTTTTTAAAGATTTTACCTATTTGTCAGAGAGAGAGTGAGAACACAAGCAGGGGGAGCGGCAGAGGGAGAGGGTAAAGGAGGCTTCCCACTGAGCAAGGAGCCTGATGTGGGGCTCGAACCCAAGACACTGGGATCATAACCTGAGCTAAAGACAGATGCTTAAATGACTGAGCCACCAAGCCATCCCCTTCTCTCTTTTTAGCTTTATTTATTTTAGAGAGAGAGAGATCGAGCAGTGGTGGGTGGGGGGGTGATGAGAGGCAGAGGGAGAGAGAAACCAGGTGGACTCCACACTGAGCAGGAGGCCCTATTACCTCGGACCCTAGGATCGCCACCTGAGCCAAAACCAAGAGTCCAGTGCTTAACTGATTGAGCCACCCGTGCGCCCCCATCTGGGCACATCTGCAGATGGTCTGCCCCAGGTGGCCAGGGCAGGGTTCTGGGGTAGCGGGCAGCCATCGCACATCTGTCGAGGCCAGTTCCTGGCCTCTTTCAGAAACGTCCTACTTATGTGAGGGCGACACATGAGACCCCCACGTCACAGACAGGGTCCCTAGGCCGGGAGAGGTTCAGTGTCCCAGATGCCTGTGAATTTGACCTGACCGGCTGCAGGGCAGGAAAGCTGGGATGGTGAGAGCTGGGCAGGGCCTTGGGCACCTGTGCAGGCCAAGCCAGGGATGCTTGGGCTGTCCTCACCCCTGCCGAGGACTGCAGCCCCCACAGGCACAAGGGAATGGGGACTGGGCCCCCCAAAAATGACTGAGCCAGGGCGTGGTGGGGACACCTGCTCTTTTGCTGTGATGGGCTCAGTACGCCCCTCCCCCCTCATCTCTTAGGCGTACAGCAGACGTTAACTCACCAAACGAGGCACTAGGTTTTTCCAGCAAGTTCGAAAGGCCCTGAAGATACGGTTTCAGATGGGGGTTTACCAGCAAGCCTGGGGAAGAGCCCCAATCTTTGCTGGTACCACTTGTGACTGCAGAGCTATTTGCCCCATTTCCCTAAAGTTCTCTCCAGGGACTGGGCTTCTGGCAGGCGTTACAATTCCACAGGACCTGGCCCAGAGCAGGCCTCATGGGAGGGTTGCAGGGCACTGAGCTTGCTAGGACGCAGACCTCTGCTCCCCCTTTCCCCTTGGACACACGTGGGGCATGTTCCCTGCTCTGTGGCAAGCACAGGGACAGTCCTGTCTGGGCATCTGGGGACGAGTGCGGGGTCTGCTGTGCTGGGACAGTAGCAGGTCTCATAGGACTGCCTCTCAGACCTCAGGAGAAAAGCCAGTGGCAGGTCCTTGTGGGGAAGTGGCAGCCTGGGACTCCATCTTGGGCACTGACCAGGTTCCTGCTCAGGGAGATCACTCGCAGGAGGCCCGCCCAAGCTCCACAGTAGGAGGTCAACCCGCGCCAAGCCTCTGCTCCTGGTTCCAGCGCAGCGGGAGCAGCTGGGCTGGGCACCGGGAGGCTCAGGTTCAGGACACAGCTGGTCTTCCTGCGCAGGGTGGACTGGGCCCTTCTGGGGAGAAGGGGCGCCAGCAATGTGTTCAAGGCCACGCACTTGATGGCGGGCTGGGTACAGGCCAGTCTCCGACCACGCTGGGCCACTTGCTGAGTGTGAGGTTCCTGCCCTCGCCTGCTGGGCTGCTCTGTGGGCAGGCCTCCTGCTCCAAGTTGCTGGGAGAGGCTCTGGGTGGATGGGAATGCAGCTTCCCGGGTACCTTGCCCAGATGAAGAGCCTGGGACCAGGAGGGAGGGCGTCCTCTTCTCACTCTGCCTGGACGGCTGGACCCTCCTCCATGGAGAACAGATTCAGCCCCGAGTCCCACGTGGCCTGCGAATGAGGCCCCAGACGTCCCACCTCTGCCCGCAGTCAGCTCTGCCTTGTTTGCCGACCTCGAATTTTGTATTTGAAGGACCCGCCACACTAACAAAGTTTCCACTCTGGCCATGTTTCTAGTTGGTGAATACATTGTAGCGAGTGAACACTAGGAGGTCTGAGAATGCAGGCTGCATTGTAAATCTTGGGAAAAGAAACGCTTCCTACTGTTAGAAAAGGGGACTTATTCTGGCGCCAAAATCACGAGACCGCCACTGTTCTTTCGTGCTTTAATGGTTGGCGCTCAAACGAAAGCACCTCGGCGGCCTGGCCGCAGCACCGCCCTCCACACACTCATCCGGCCTGTTCCCAAGGTCCCGGAGATACAAAAATAGCCCCGTACAAACTCTGTTCCCGGCATGTAAACCCGAGTGGAGTGTCTCAGTACTCACTACCCAGCACAAAGCATCTCAGGAAAAATACAACACAGGTTTAACTTCTGCAATATTTTTTTCATATAAAACACTAGTAAAATAGGCTTCTTAAAAATTAAATAGTGAAATACCACCAAATTATATACATCGTTACAGTACAAGTGAGTGAGGCGAAGTCTCCAGTTCTCGGTTTTTTGGGTGCAGGCGCTGGGGGGCAGGGCGGCCTGAGTCTCCTCCTCCCCAGGGGGCAGCCCGGTTAGGAAGAGCGGAAGACAGACGGGCACACGGACAGACAGGGAGAGCTGCGTCGTCCAGCAAGACCAGTGCTCCCCAAAGACAGAGCAGGCTCCCCGCTCATCACTCCAGCTGTCCAGCTCATGCCCCGCGCTCTGCTCCATGGAGCCCTGACCACGGCCCGGCCAGGGGCCAGCACAGCCGGGGCTCACCCGCTAGTGCGGGGGAAGACAGGCCCAGACCCCCGGCTCTCCACAACCGAGCCAGCTGTGGTTTCTCGGGTCCCCCCGGAGCCCCAGGCGGTCACAGTGGGCCCCTTGGGAGTCCCAGGTGCCTGAGGGCAGGCGGCGGGCTGGTGGTGTCCGGCCGGGTGACAGCAGTGCCCCGGCCCCCTGCCGTGGCTGAGCCACGACTACGTTCGGCGCCGCTTGGCAGCGCTGGGGCTGGAGGGGTTGCTGTTCGCCGTCAGGACTTTGTCGGTGACCCGGCTGCGCTTCCGCTTGTCCGCCCCTTCCTTGGACCCCAAGTCCGAAAGGTTCTTGTCTTTGCTGGACTTTTCTGTCGCTTTCCCCAAGCTTCCTGAAGACGAAAAAACTGGGAGACAAAATCATTTGGCTGAAAACAGAATATCCAGAGTTTTATTTCATCTTCTTACCAAATTCTAGAAACCTGCACCTACACAAGGCGCTCTGGGCTGGGGCTGCCATGGGGCCTGCAGAGAGCTAGGTCCCCGAGGATGCGTCCCTCGCAGCTGGGCCACAGGACCCTGACCGCCTGCCCGCCGACCCTGCCTCGTGGAGCTTGGCCTGTGCCCGCTGCCTGGCAGCTGGTGCTGGACCTGAGGTCTCCGGGGCCTGCTTGGAGCGTGGGCTACCCACGCCGCCACCTGAGGCGCCCACCCAAGCGGATGAAGGAGCGGAGAGGACAACTCTGGCCGCAAGTGGACTGGACACCCAGGCTGGGGATGGGGGCACTGTTCACGGGGCCTAGGGGAGGGTCTGGGGTGCCCCCCACTCACCATCGTCAGCCCCGTTGTGGGGGTCCACATCTTCCTTCATTTCCTCCTTCATTTCTTCTTCAATGACCACTTTTCCTGTGGGGCGACAGCTGACGTTTACCAAAACGGTGGGAGACGTGGCCCTGCCCAATGCTGCGGACGGCTCAGGCCGGGGACGGCTGTGTGTGTGGTTCTCAGCTGCCGCCAGGCCGCTTTTAAAGAGAGCCGACTGTTCTTGAACGAGCTCCCTCCAGTCCCCGAGGCTCCCCGGACCGCCCCTTCCCCAGTCCACCTGAGCCAAGAATCACCACGCCAGCGACCCTCACCTCCTCCCTGAGGCTCATGAATCACCACCCTCGCCGCATCCTGCCTCCTAATCCCGGGCTGGACCCCACCCAGCGGAGCCTCACCTTCTCGGACTTCATGAATGATTTCTTCGGGAAGGACAAAGTTCCTCTCTGGGTTTGGGAATGGAAGAATCTCAGATTCGTGCTGGTGGCAAAAACGGCGATTTTTGTTATAGAAACGAAGAAAAAACCCCATGATTTAAGTAAGTCACCAAAAACGTGGAAGAGCCAGCTTCGGAGCACCTGGTGGACTCGGAGTCACGGGGGCTGCGGAGGTGGGCGGAGCAGCTGGACGGTCTGCTCCGGGTCTGCGGGGAGCTGGGCTTCCCAACAGACCTGCAGAAGGCAAAGCTACAGCGCCAGCCACCAGCCAGCAGGGGGCACTCCTGGCCTGACCCCCCTCCCGCCAAGGGCAGGACGCAGTGGACATCAGAGTTCAGTGACTGTGCTGAGGAAAGGCCAAAGGCCGGGGCACCTCCGGTCTGTCTTCAGAGCGGGAGCCCACAGGCACGGATGGTGCACAGGGGCCAAGCCTCTGCCTGGGAAACCAGGCGAAGCAAAGAGTCGTCAGGGACACAGAGCTTACTGGAGTTCCACTTGCTCTACAGGTCCCAGGGGCCCCACAGGCCAAAAAGAACAGAGACCCTGGAGACACAGGACCCCAGGCTGAAGGGAAAGGGGAGCTGGCAGGAAGGACTGGGACTGTGAACGAGTAGACCCGCTCCTCTCTGCAGGCTGGGACCGTACAGCAGCCGGCTGCTAGCCCGCACCCATGGCCATCAGCATCTGCTGGAGCTTCGGCAGCCCCATGGTTTCCGGGCCTGTGGGTCCCCCTGCAGCGGGAGTCATGGACCTGTACGGCCAAGGTCCCGCCTGACCCCAGCAGCAGCCCCAGGGAAGCCCAGGGATCTAAGCAGAGGACAGCCTGGATGTCTTGCCTGATCCTGAACAAGGGACAGGCAGGAAGAAGCTGAGGAGAACGGAAGAAGGACTGCCTGTCCGGGACCGAAGTCCCCAAGTGGTGCCCTGCTGCTCGCCAAGGTCGTGTGGACCTGGTGCTGGGTGTCCAGGTCTGTCTCCCGGGCTGCAGCAGGGGCTCCCCCAGGACAGGAACCCTGCCACCCTCATGTCTGTATCTGGCTTCTGGTCCCCACTGGCCTAGAATCAGGGCCCGGGAAATCTGGGGACCAGGTGACCCCGTGCTGGGATGGGTGTGGCGGCAAGGCCCCCCGGGGAGCAGCTCCTTCAGCATGACAGCTGGGCCTTGCGGTCTTGCTCCCAGGACGCCTCCTGCAGGCTGAGCATTCAGCCAGTCCCCATAGCACAGCTGCCACCTTCATCCCCTCTCTAGGACAGACAAGGAGATGCAAATGACCTGCCCACAACCCTCAGGGAGCAAGGGCAACACTGGGTCTGGACAAAGGCCTCAGCTGGGAGGGCTGGTGGGCTGGAGTCAGCCGGGAGGCAGAGCCTCACCTCCCCCTGCACAAATTCCTACCCCTGTGAGCGCCTATAACTCTCACTCCCACAGCCCTCTCCAGGGGCCCTGGCCTCCTCTCGGCTCCGTGACCATCATCTCCTGCTGCCACAGGGCCTGGACCGCTGTTGCTCCTGGGCTGGGAACATCCCTGTTCCTCTGAGCCTTCCCAGTCGCCTAGTGAAGCTGCCTGCCTTCCGATGAAACCAGCGGGGGGTCCTTTGAGGAGGGGACCCTTCCTGCCTGGTTCTCACAGAAGCCACCAGATTCACCTGACTCAAACTCAGATCCCATCACCTTCCCGCCTAGAGCACTCTGGGGCCTCCTGCCTCCTCCCACAGGCCTCAGCTCCCTGGTCATCTCCCTGCAAAGACTGTCACCGGCCACCCCACGTGAAGGAGGTTCTGCACCGGAAGCCAGCCACCGTCACCAAGGTGGGGTTTTTAGTGAAACTACTTGAACTCCCCGGTTTAATTCCTGCTGCCCCCTGGGATGGGCCCCCAGAGGAGGAGCTGTGTCTGGGGGAGGGTGGGATCCGGCTCACCAGCGCCTGCATGTCATACATGGTGCTCAGATGGTCCCAGATGACCTTGGACGGGACCTGCCGACCAATGTTCTGGCTGAACTTGTCCCGGATACAGATCATGTGGAAGTGTCGGTTCACACCTGTGGGGAAAGGAGTAAGCCCGTGAGAGAGAGCTTGGCTAGCACATAAGAGGGGAGGAGAGAGGTGGGACGCAGGGGTCAGCAGCAAAAAGGTAAAGATAGGGGCAGGAGAGTGGGTGCAGCAGATGCAAAGAGAGGGTTTAGGAGGGGGCAGGGGTGGAAGAGTACAGCAGGTGCGGAGCTGGTGACGGGGTGGGAAGGGACGGAGAAAGAATATTGGGGGGTGGAGGGATGCGGAAGGGAAAGAGAGCGGGTACAGCAGAGTGGAAGAGCGCAGCAGGGGGTACGGCAGGGGCGCAGGAGGGGGCAGGGTCGGCAGAAGTGGGGACGCTAGGCTAAGGGGCGGACAGAGGGAGGGTGCCGGAGGGGTGCAGGAGGGGGCAGGGTCGGCGGGGAGAGGGGGGTGGGCGCAGGGGTCGCCAGACGCGGACGGAGGAGGCGGTGCAGGTGGGTGGGCGGGCGTGAGGGGCCCCGCCCCCGCCCCGCGCCCCCGGCCGTTGCCCGGTCTGCCCCGCCCCCACGCGGGTCCGCGGCCTCCGCGGCGCTCCGCTCACCGACGGGCTTGTGGCCCAGCATGGCGTGGAAGAGGCACACCTCCACCTCGGGGCTCCACACCACCGTCTCCTCGGCTGGGCTGGTGGCCGCCTCCCCCGGCCCCTTGTCCCCCGGCGCGCCGCCGCCGCCCACCTCGGCCTCCCCCATGGCACGGCCGCCCAGCGACGAGCCCCCAGCGGGAGCGGGCGCGGCCACGGCCTCCGCGCAGGCGCACTTGCCGGGCGAGCGCGCGCTCGGCGGGTTTGCTCTCGGGCTCGTGCGCGGCGCCAGCGCAGGCGCAGCTGAGGGGCGGCCCCCGCGGCGCCCCCCGGCGGCCGGGCCCCGCGGCGCAGCGCGGTGGGCGCGGGCAGACTGCGGAAGCGCTCTGGCGGGGAGGTGGTGGCGCCGGTGGCGCGGGGCCCCGGGCGGCCCCTCCGAGCGTGCGCTCCAGGCGCGGGACGGCAGCCGCACTTCGCCGACTGAGGCGCTTCGGGGGAAGAGCAAGCAACTGACCACGCCCGCCGGCCTGGGCTCCCTGCGTCCTCCACTGGCCCGGCCGGACCTCGGCGCGACACACCGCTCCGGTCCGCGGCGGGGGCGGGGCCTGCTCCGGGGCGGGGCCAAGGCGGCCGGCAGGGAGGAAGTCCCGCGAGGAATCGAGGCATTACCCAATCAGGGCCGCCGGCTCCGCCCCGTCCCGCCCCAGCCACGCCCACCGGTGTTGGGGCCCCCCGGGGCGGGCGCCCGCGTGCGTCGCGTCCCGCCGGGCGCGGACTCCGGTGGGCGAGGAGCCGAGCGTCTCTAGGCCTTCGTGTCCTCCTGCGTGCAGTGGGGCCCGTGACGGCGCGTTCCCCGGGGGTCCTGCCGAAGGTCGGGCCCTCCGCCCGCTGGCCGCTCGGGTGCTCGCTCAGGCTTCCCCCGCTGCTGAGCGCTGCCCCCGGCCGGTGCGGGCTCGGCTCAGCCCCGCTCCCTCGGACGGCCTGGGAATCAGAGCGGACTCAGCGGGCTGGAGCCCGAGTCCTCGCTGCCAAGGGAGCTGCTGGCGACTCGCGCCCCCTGCATGACACGGTGGGGGGGGGAATGTGGCCCTCCTGTCCCGGGGTCCGGAGAGCGCCCAGGGGTGGTGACCTTGGACTTGAGAGCTGAGGCCTGGGACACAGGCTGAGGGGCAGAGGAGAGGCCCGTGTGGTCCTGGTGCCAGAAGGCGGCTTGCAGGGGGAGCCCAGCTAGGGGTCTGGTGGGGACCAGAGCAGGCCCGGCCTGGCAGGCTGGGGAGGGAGCTGGGGCATGGGTGGTGGCTTCTGGAGATCAGTTCCTCGCTCCATGTTTGACTATCAGACTGAGTTGAGGTTTCTCACCCTGACCCCCATGCAGGAGGATCCCACCTGGTGCCTCATGGGCCCACACTCCGCTGGTGCTCCGCAGTGCCCACGCCGCCTATTGGGCATCCAAACCATCGGTGACTGCTTGCCAGTCCCCGCCAGCTTGTCACTCAGATCCAGGGGCCGGGGCTGACCTGGCCCACAGCGGAAGGACTGCGACCACTTGTTCACGGACCCAGTAACCAACTGACCAACTCTCTCTCTTGATCCCTGGGGCTGAATGATCCTCTGTCGCCCCACTGCCACCTGTGTCATCCACATCTTCCAAAGATGATGTAGGCCTCCCAGTGTCCTCATCCCAGCAGCGGGGGCTTGGACCCCATGTGGGAAGCACCCATGCCCTGGAAAGGGATCTCTCCCATGACCAACAAGCACACAAGCCATCTGGTCTGTTCCTCACAAGTCTGGGTGCCGTAAATTATTCCCAAGACATGCTCTGGGTTCTGCCCAAGTGGAGGTTCTTGCCTGGGAAGCTGATGTCACCTCTGGAAGGTAGTGACCGTTGCTTATCAAAGGGCACCTGTCCTCCACTCCTAAGGGGACATCTGGTTCTTGGTTGTGAGAGCTGGGTTCCCAGGAAGGAGAATTTGGAAGGCTTTGGTCAGACATGCCCTCGTGTGTCCACCTTCCTTTGGGCACTCTGTCCTCGCCTCTGAATCTCTGGGGTGGAAACGGAATCCTACCCCAGCTTGGCTGGCACTGCTCTGTGGACCACTCCTCTGTGGCACCGAGTGGCGCTCACCACCGGACACCAGAGGAGTCCGCTGATGCAGAAGGCACAGCCTTCAGAGTTGGGAGGCCCGCTGTGGTGGTTCACGTCCACTTGCTCAAACATGGGCCTCCTCGGACCTTGTCCTGACATCTGGACGTCAAGGGCAACAGCATTATCCCCGTTCCTGGGCTGAGGGGGCCTCAGAGGCGGGAGGTGCCCGAGGCACCCAGGGCTGCCAGCTAGGGTGGCAGGAATGTCCCATCCAGTGCTAGCTGTGACTTGGAGCCCACACATCTCGCCGCTAGGGGACGTCTCCCACCCACTGTTTGACTCAGACCAGCCCTCTCCACTCCGACACCTGCAGTCGGGAACCAAGTGAAGGCTTTTCCTGTTCCCTTGGAAAGAAAGTCCAATTCCTCACACAGGGCACATGAGGAATCACCGGGATGATCCCATTTGTCCTGCCCACCAGGCACGGCTGCACCACGTCTCCTGCGGTGCTAGGCCTGGCCCAGGGGCAGCCGTGGGACGCCAGGCTCCCAGCTGGTCACTGCAGATCAGTTAGGTGGCGTGTTGCCTTCTTTGCGGGGTTGCCAGATTTAACACATAAAAATGAAGGATGAAGCTCAGTTAAATTTGAATTTCAGATTAAAAAATGAGTAATTTTGCAGTGTTGGTATGGCTCAAATGCTGTGCGAGATATGCTTATACCCAAAATTACTCTTTGTCTATTTAAAGTACAAATCTAACTGGGTGTTCTGTGTTGTATCTGCTGGTCCTACTCCTTTTGCCTTAATTACAGTCTGGTCAGCAGCTTGCTTTGTCTTGCAATAGAGAGACTGCCAGGCCCGAGTGTCTCCTCTGCCTGTCACTGAAGTGAGCCACGTGAATGAGGGACGGGAGGTCCTGTCCCTGCTGGCGCTCATGAGGGTTTGAAGGGGGAGTGAGCGACTCGGGCTGTGATGGCCAAGGGCAGACCCCAGGCCCTGGCTTTCCAGCCGCTGATTTTGTGGGTGCAGAGGACCCCCAGGTGAGAACACACGACAGTCAATTTCATCACCTCCCGCCTTGATGGGGAAGTCGTGCACAAAGGTGCACGTGTGCGATGAAAAGCCCTGCTGGTGTGGAGTGGGGTGCGTGTGTGCACTTCCTGCCCCTGGGCTCTGGGACAGACCACACCGAGGGGGGCTAAGTTCTGGCAGCCTGGGTTTATGCGAAGGCAGCCCCTCGCCAGCACCTTGCATTGCACGGGCGGGGTCAGAAATGCAGATATTCCCACACGTGCACACGCACGCGGCTCTGCTGAGTCAGGGTCTGGGAGCCCAGTGCTCTGGGGGAAGCAGCCCTCTGGGGGCTTCATGTGAGGCGCACAGAGGGGGCTCCACCCAGCGCCTCTCTTGTAGGCTTCAAGTGGCCTTGAGGCGGGGGTGGGGGTGGAGGGTGGGGGGCCGGAGCTGCCCGGGATCATCTTTTCCATTTCCAGTTTCCTGGGGAAGCTGAGCCTCCTGTCAGGGGACGCGTGGCCTCCCAAGCCCTTGGTCATCAAAGCCAGGCCCTGCATACAGCTGTGAGTGCAGTGGCCTCTCCTATGGCCGTAGGGGCCCAGCCGTCAGCAAGTACCCTGGTTATTTTTTGCTGGTGGCTATTTACTCTCCCTTCTGCGGGTGGGGAAACTGAGGTACACGAACGTCGGGCAAGTGCTCTCCTACACCAGCTGGGGAGCCAGGCTTTGACCGTGGAGGGCCAACCCTGTACCGTCTCACATCCCTGAGAATGGGGGTCCCCAGGGGCCTGCACTCATTTTATCCCCCCTGAAGGGACTGACAACCTGCCCCTCCTCCTTCTTGTCCCATGGCCCCAAGGGAGCCTGTGGGCCAGTTTGCGGGATCGCCCTTATCCAGGACAGTGTGGACGCTGAGGGCCGTGGAGAGTGTGGGCGGGGATGCAGGGAAGGGAGCCCCGGCACAGGCCGGGTTGTCTGTTCTCAGCTCCTGGGCTGGACAGGGCCCAGCCCCGCGGCACAGGAATAGACCGTTGATCTGGAGCTATGGATGTTGGCTTTGAAAACCTCCTGCCCCCAAGATGACTCAGAGCCAACTCCAGCCCTACTCCTGCTCCATGGAGCCCCGACCCCGTCTATTTGTTTAACATGAAGGCCTTTGGCGGCCATCTGATGCCAAGTGTCCTGCAGCATTTCTGACTGTTGCCCCCGCCTCCTTGGATCTCCAGGAGCCCTGGGACGACTCCCACCTCCAGAACCCCGAGGGCTGGGATGTGACCACAGTAAAATGCCCTGGCGCCGTGCCTGGGCTGCTGGTCATTTCGGCTTCACGTCCATTTCAAGGGTACAGACGAGGGGCCAGGTTTATTGCTCCAAGACGGAATCTTTCCCCATTCATTCACCTTCCAAAGGCCAGCTCTGCTTCCCTGTGTACATACAACAGAAGGAAATGCTTCGTGGGGTCAACATGGAGAATGACTAATGTTCTCTTTGTACCAGCGAACAATTCTGTTTCATAGGCAAGAAAAGTCACCCTGGGAGCACAACCCCATGTCCCACGCTTCCCGCCCCCGCGCCAGGCTCTGAGGTCTCCGGGCTTTGGTGCAGCTTCCGTCCCCTGTGAGTAGGTAGAGGCCAGGTGGGAGGGCAGTCAGCTGGAGCCCTGGGTGGGACGGACCACAGCTGGGACATGAACCTAGCGGCACTGGGGCAGAAGGGCCCACCTGCTGGGCCTGCCTCAGACTCCGGAGATCAGGAGAAAAAGTGTGAGCTTTCGGAGAGAAACAGTGGCACGGCCGCGAGAGAACTCAGAGCCAGGATGAAGGCCGGCTCAGGTGGGCAGAGGGCCCAAGGACGACCATGCTGGGCTCAGACCCCCGCCAGCCTGCGTCCTGGCCTGGTGTGAAGGTGCCACGGGCCCAGGGCCACAGCTCACCAGACGCCCAGTCCTGGCAGCAAAGGGAATGTGGGAGCCAGTGCGGCTGGAGTCGGGTTCTGTGGCTCAGTGGAAGGGGACAGAGTTTCCTCCCCCAGGGCCCAAACACAGCACTTCACTCCTCATCATAACATCAAGTGCTGAGAACCAGTGTGGCCAGTTACACCCACCTTCAGAACGAGCCAGAGGGCCCGAGCTTGTCGGGGAGAAGAGGGCATGCGTCCCGTGGGGCACAGGGTGGGCTCCGGGCGGGCGGAGGTCACAGCCCCCACCTGACCTGTGTCGAGTCACACAGGTGCCCCCCAAAGCTGAGGAGCTGCGGCCGGGCAGTGCGGGGAGACGCGCCCCAGGCAGGGCATTCTTCCGAGCGAGCGAGCCCTGAGAGACCAGGAGGGAAAGCCTCCACCGATGCATACTTCCCGCCCGACGGCCGGCGCGATACGTGCAGATGCCCCGTCTCACGCTCCACCTGTGGCCGGAGCCCCGAGGTCAGGGTGCTGCCTCTGCCCAGGCTGTGTCCTCCCCAGGCGCAGAGCTGGGGTGGAGGTTCCCTCCCATGCCTTTGATGGCCTCTGATCTCCCCCCATGATCTAACCACCTCCCAGAGACCCTGCGAGCTAAGAACATCACCCTGGGCGTTAGGTTCTCAACAGAGGGGCTTCGCGGGGACACAGGCACCTGGGCATTAGGTTCTCAATAGAGGGGCTTCGCGGGGACACAGGCACCTGGACATTAGGTTCTCAACAGAGGGGCTTCGCGGGGACGCAGGCATCTGGGCGTTAGGTTCTCAACAGAGGGGCTTCGCGGGGACGCAGGCATCTGGGCGTTAGGTTCTCAACAGAGGGGCTTCGCGGGGACGCAGGCACCTGGGCATAGCACCCAGAAGGATTGGGAGGAAGCCTGAGACAGCGGCCCTGGGGCGGGGGCATGGGCCTGGCCTGCGCCAATGGGAGAAGGGGGCGCACGGTCAGGATGGGGCCTGGTGCGCGGCCAGAAGACTGTTACCGCGCTGCCCCACTGTCTGACCTTTCCCACCCACTCAGCTTTTACTTTTACTAAAAAAAATGAAAATACACAAAGAAAATAATCTCAAATGATCCAGAAAAAGTATTCCCAGAGAGAGGGATTGGAAGGCAAATCGGGGGGCCTTGCACAAGCCAAGCAACTGCTTAGCTTCAAATTAGTTAAAATAAAACTAAAATAAAATAAAATAAAACTTTAAAGAAATATATAAGGTTGGAAAGAACAGGCACGGGAAGGAGACCTACGCCCACGGCAGCTTTTTACAAACAGCTTTTGTGTACTTGCATACGTGATTCCCAAATCCCGGCTTCCTCAGGGACCCGGAGCAAGAATTTCTGGTTGAGCGAACCCCAACCTGCTTCTTATGGCGAAATCCCCTTCCTGTCACTTGGAATCCCCAGTGTTGATAGACGGAGGCGGCGGTCAGTGCGTGTGGGCATGTGTGCATGCACACTCTTCCTTAGCAACCGGGAGTCTCTGCTAGGACCACACAGAGTCAGGGATGGGGTGTGGAGGCCCTGGGGGGAGTCATGCAGTCTGGGTCCCTGGGGACTTATGCGGAGCAAGGTTCCAGCTCTGGTCAGAAGAAACACACGTACAGAGGGCCAGCTGCCCCCTTGGTTTTAGACACGAAGGGAAGCACCCCCTTGCTCCATTGTGGGGGCAGCTGAGGGCCCCCCCTGTGGCTCCTGGCTGGAGCAGCAATGACCACGTGAGTTTGGGGCTCTGGTCCCCCCTGGGGCCACCACAGTCCTGGCAATGACTGTGGTCTGTCCCGGACGGAGTATTTGCAGAGAGCTCCCAAACGGCTGTGCCTCATCCTCCCAGTTGGACGTGACGGCAGGGACCCTGGTCCACCCCTGGGTGCTCAGCCCCCACTGGCATCTGGTGCACATTGCTGGGGCAGCTCCTGCCCAGGATGGGCCTGGAGGTCCACGGGGGTGACGACCCAGGAGGGCCCTGCAGGGAAGGTGTTGGCCATAAGTCCTCTCCATGGCAGTCGCTGGTCTGACAGTGTGCAGGGTGCACACCGGGCTCCTGTCTTGTCGCGGCTGGAGGGCGCCTCCCTCATGCCCCTTCTTGGAGACATGTGGGGTGGCGTCAGCAGAAAGGACCCTGGCTGGCTTAGGGGCTGGAGAATGACCAAGTGCCCTGGGCTTGCAGAGCTGACGGGAAACGGGGAATGCCCTGGGGCAGTGAGTTCCCCTGCTCTCAAACTTTGTTCCTCTAGTCTGGGTGCTCATGCTGATTAGCTCCTAGCGGGGTGGCCGTATGGGGAAGAAGGACTTTTCTTTTTTTTTAAGATTTTATTTATTTATTTGACACAGAGAGACACAGCGAGAGAGGGAACACAAGCAGTGGGAGTGGGAGAGGGAGAAGCAGGCCTCCAGCCAAGCAGGGAGCCCGGTGCGGGGCCCAATCCCAGGACCCTGGGATCATGACCTGAGCCAAAGGCAGACGCTTAACAACTGAGCTCCCCAGGCGCCCCAAGAAGGCCTATTCTTAAGAAAGTTGAGGTGTTGGGAGAGAGGCTGGGAGTCCCCACTGCACACAGGTGATGCCAGGTCATGTGAGAACATGTGTCCCTGCTGCCTCAGTTGGGTTGGAAGGGCAGAGGGCAGGCCCTACAATCCTTATGTGGAGCAGGCCTTTCGGGCTCAGAGCCCTCCCATCCGGGCTCCCTGCCCTGGAGCTCTGTGCACTGGGTCCTGGGGCCCTGAGCTTGGTCCCCACACAGGGCACCCGCCTGGGCCTGGGCCGAGTGCCCCTGGCTGGCTCATCTCTGAGGCGGGTGAGTCAGGTTAGGTCCCAGTGGCCAGCTCACACTCATGCTGGGTTAGACTGGAAGTGCTGGCCCTTCCCAAGACGAACTCCAGCCTTGGGGTGATGCAAGTAGGACTCAGAGCCAAGCACCCCTTCCGGGGCAGAAGGTGGCTAGCCAGAGCTGAGAGCTAGGGTCCAGCCTGGGTGGGGCTGAACAGCGGCTGATTAAGCCCAAAGCCAGGGACGTCAGTTGGGGCCTGGGCCGCCTCAGCCTGGAGAGCTGCCCTCAGCGCCCCGGGGTCATTCCGGAGCTCCCAGCCGCCGGGCACGGCCCCCGAGCCACGCGCCAGTCTGCTCACTGGGGTGCTACCGGACAGCGTTGTTTGTGCTCCTGGCCAGGGACCTGAGCGCATGCGGTTTTCTGGCAGTCCAAGCTGGAGAGCCGTGCTGCTGTTGCTAATGCCTCTGGCTTGGGTAAAGCTCTTGGGTTTTATCTAGGGAGGCTTGGCAGGTGGACAGAAAATTGTGTGCTTCCTCTGGGACTCCCTGCCAGCCTCTCCCTGGGGCCACCACGGTCTAAGCGCAGCAGATGAGACTTCTGCTGCAGCCTCTGGGCCAGAACTTGATTGTTGACAAGCCCCGAAGGAGCTTCTTGCTGGTCCCTTAGAGTACACTGGACTGGCGGGGCCTGTGTCTGGGTCAGAGGGGAGGATTTGGGGAGGAAGCCCGCTCCTGGCAGCTGCCCTCGCAGGCTTCAGAGGCATTACTCGAAGGCCCCCCATCCCCGGGATTCCCCGTGTGGGACACAGAGCCCCTTCCTCCTCCCTGGCAGGGAGTGATTCTAAGCACAAGACTTTGCCATATCGCACTGTCCCATGAAGTCATCAACAGACTGTCCTCAGACCGAGGCCCCGGGCTTTGGTGGGGGCGGGTGTAGGATTCCTTTATTTTCTAGTTCAGGAGCTTCCCCAGAGTAAGTGTGGAGGATGCTGCCCAGAACAGGGTGTGGGCTACTTGCTTCCTCACCTGGTCCTGGACTGGGGTGCTGGGGGCTGCTGCCAACCTTGTCACCCCACACCCTTATCCTTCCTCCTTTCCTTTCCCCCATTTCCACTGTAAGTGATGAGGCCTCGTCTTTGGAGGCCTTGCTTTTCCCTGCCCCTGTCATGGCCCAGAGGTGCATAGTCTCGCCCCACACTAGGATGGCCAGAAGGTGGGAGGTCCCTCCTATGTGAAGCCCCTAACCGAGGGAGGAACCATCTAGAAGCATCAGGCAGATAGAGTGGTGGGAAGGGCTTGGATCTCCAGCCTCTGGTCTGGGCTATTTAGGGCTCCCTAGTATGGGACTCTGGAGCTTGGCCCATGGCTGATTTTCCACCCTCGTGTTCTATGGGAGTATCACTGTCCCACCCCCACTTGAAGCTGCTAGCAGAAAGTTCTAATTGTGATGTGTGCGCTCAAGCACCATATCCTTTCAGTCCATCTCCATGGCGTAGCTGCTAAACTCAGCACAATCCTGATTTTCAAATGGAAATTTCCTTGGCAAAGTTTGGCAGACACTGCCCTTGTTATTAGCTGCTGTTTTGGTTCTACAGGGAAGAAGCTACCTCATGTTGACTCTCTGCTGACAGGACAATCAATGAAAAGATCAGTGGATTCTTCCTGTAGTGCCTGTACGGCTCCTTCACCATCCATCCACGCACCATCCACCATCCACCATCCACCATCCA
>PISX010011457.1:0-65121 GCA_004024625.1 Mellivora capensis
CCAGGATCTATAAAGAACTTCTCAAACTCAACACATGCAAAACAGATAATCACATCAAAAAATGGGCAGAAGATATGAATAGACACTTCTCCAATGAAGACATACAAATGGCTATCAGACACATGAAAAAATGTTCATCATCACTAGCCATCAGGGAGATTCAAATTAAAACCACATTGAGATACCACCTCACACCAGAAACATGGTTTTAAGACATTTTAAGCAGTTTCATTTTTCTGGGGCTTCCTTTTAGGACTTAGGAACTGGAGTGGTGTTTAATCTAGACCCAATTATTCTTTACCACTAGGGCAGGATCCATTTATATGCTCTACCCAGTACCTTATCAGTCATGAAATTTTCTTTCTATCTGGCAGTATTCCCAACTCTGTGATAGGACCAGGTAATACTACCATATAATCCTGTTACATGGTTCTTTTCCAGGACTCACATCTCATCAGTACTCAGTGGACTAACAGAGAGGCATCTTCTTCCTATCTCCCAAGTTCTCTTTCTATGCAGCTGTTTTCTTTTCTGCTACTCTTCAAACTCTAGCTACCTTTATCTCCACAGACTGTCAGCTTCATCTTTTTGACTCAAGTTTGGACTCTGAATGGGCTCTTTTCTATTCCATACTTTGGAAACTATCGCATAGCAGTAATCACTGTTTATGTAATTTGTTTCTCATCATCCAGTGATCACTGTCGCTCATTGCCTTATGTCCAGTTTCTTAAAAAACATTGTTTCATATGCTTTTTGTATTTTTGTTTCAGGCAGCAAGATAAATCTAGTCCTATTTTGTTTGGAAGCAGAAAATGCAAACAGTTTAATGGAAACTTTATAGAGGGTGATTAATTTTATACTGACTATTTTAGTACTGAACTCATTAAGCCAGTTTAACTGCTGATCAATTTCTTATTAAGTACTATCAAGCAATTTCTATTTTTTATTATACCAAAATATATTTAATTGGGATTTATTTTTCTCTATGTAAATCATAATTAGGATTTGATGTATCAACTCTTGTCATCGCTATCCAAAATTAGCTGTAACATCGTCTGCCACTGTGAGTTTTAGTTTATGGCCATTATTTATATCAAGTCAAATTTTTGTATGTTAAATCATACAAATGTTGGAAATATTTAATACCTTAATCTCTTTATTCGTTAACGTATTTGGTTAGGTTCACTAATAACCATCGAGAGATTTACATTTGTCATTTGTCATTTCATTAACATGCATCATGATCTAGGTCAATGATTAATCATATATGTCTATTGTTTTAAAACTTACCCATTAGGAAAGTGTCAAAATTCTGTATGTGAGAGAAAAAAGATAAAAAGAGACTGAAAGACAGAAAGGAAAATGAAGAGGGAAAGGGATGAGAGAAAGGAAGAGAGTGATAGTGAAAGAAAAATTGTATTTGCTACTGAGTATTGACTGCTGAACTCTAAATTGTAGATAGATGTCATAACTTTGGCCTCAAAGTAGCTGCTACAACACATCTAGCTTTGGATTAAAATCCTACCATGCTCTCCATTAATCTCAATATTATCTAAAAAGCTTTGATATGGCTTTAAAAGATCTGCATTTTTATGGTTCTTCCCCCCCCTTTCAGATTCTACTCTGATTCTACCTTCCTCACCAGAGAATTCATGTGAGTTTTCCAAAATATTATTTTCCACATATTCAGGTCTTTCCTATTATATTTATTTACTTAGAACATCTATCCTAGCTCCCTTTTTGTTGCTATTTTCTGTTATTTCACAGGTCTCAACTTAAAGCAAATTTTTCTGGGAAATCATTTCTTACTACTATCTACTCACAAGTCTGCTTCAAGTGTCTCCATTATATGTCATCATAGTACCTTTCATTTCTTTGTAATATTAGGCATCACATTATGTTGTGCAATGCCTGGTTATTTGTTGGCTTCCCTCTCTTGATTCTGGAATTTAAAAGGGTATGAACCCCTCATCTTCATCACTGAAAATTACCACCTAACCTAACAACTGGCCTCAAACAGATCTTTAAAGTATTTAATTAACATTGTTTCTCATTCTCATATTCTAAGACATCATGATTCCAAGAATAAACTAATATCTCAATAGTTGCATTGTTACTATCACATTCCCTTATCACTCAATTTCTCTCCTAATTAAATTAAGTAACATAATGTAAAGGTTTGCACACAGCAAATCTATTTTTCAAAAAAGACACCTAACTTGTTAAAGGGAAGAACTGGTTCTTTTTTAATTAGTATGTCTTCTCCAGATAGCAAAGTGATCTATTAGAATACAAAGTATAGATTTTAAAGAAACAGTCATTTCAAAAGTATCTACCACTTTGGCACATATTTATTGGGTAAATCAGTGTTTCACAAAACAGCATGTATCTAAGACTGTGCCATTTCTCCCCCACCCTCTTCAACCATAAAGGTTTTTAACACGAATGAGTATCAATGACATCAATATATGGTTCACAAAAAAGATGGTATTTTAAGCTCTAAATCTAGAGAAGAAAAAAACCAGTGTGATTAGAAGGAAAGAAAATTAACTTCCCAACATCTCTTAAGCCTTGAGATCCTGCTGTTTCTGAATAGACTTTACTTTCATACAATCATAATTCTGTTGCCATTATTAATGAAATAATTAACAAGCAAAAGCAATCTTATGAGTGGAGGGTTTGAGAATCAAAAAGTATGGTTTGTGTTCAGGTGAACACACTTGAGTTTGTGTACAAGTGAACTTACACTTCCCTGAACTGAATGACAGTATTCCGAAATATATTTAACCCATGTCACCAGCGCTTCAAAGACCTCATGGTCTCTCTGTCACTGATTGTTGAAAATATACCTTGAAAGAATCTGTGACTCAAAATTTTTAGAGCTAAAAGATTGAGGGTGTATTTGTTTTAAACTTGTAGTTATGTTTTTTCCCCAAAATTTCAATTATATTAATGAACAAAGCCTTAATAAGTGAAAAGTTTTAAGAAGAAAAAGTCCAGGCACCATCCAACATATAAATATTCTTCTTTTGGTGGGGGGAGGTGTGCCCTTTTCCTGGTACCTCTGAAACCACTTCTCAGAAATAACTATGTTTTTCCAGTATACATAAAACTGGCTTTTCTGAAATGAGCACCATGAACAGTGACTTCTAAATATTGAACTTCATGTGTATTATCTGTTTTAGCCAAAATGGCTGAGTTTTGACATCTGGAAAATAAAAGCAGTATTGCTTGATCTTGGATACTTACAAACTATTTTTATTATGATATTTCTGGCAACCCACACTGAATGCATATTCATGGTTTTAGAAATGTTTCTTATTTCTATAGATTCCTTCCTCATTTGCAGGTGTGATTATAGATTCATGAATGCAGCTAATCACTTCTAATATGTACTGTAATCCAGCCACTGCATTAAAATTTTCCTTGAATTTTTGATGAAGCTATGGCCTTGAAGGGAGCTCACTGAATTGGATAATCTAGAATAGTCTTCAGGGATAGTGAGAGTGGTACATAAGAGTTGGTTCATTGGAGTTTACTACTGATTACCATTAAGGACTCAAGAACTCTCCCTTATACTCCCAACTGCACACACAAACACACACACAAACTAAACTCTCAGATATCCTTCATCTTCCTTCTAAAAATAAAGAGATATAGCCCTGATTCCTCAGTCTTAAACTGATATCCCCTTCATCTGAGAAAAAAATAGAACTTTTTATCTCCCTTGGGTTAACTAAGGTTCTGATTCTGTTTGCATAAAGTGCAATCAAAGCTATTGCAGGATATATGGAATACCATGACCTAAATTTATGTTTCAGCTATTTATTTTTTAATTTTATCAAGAAAAAAATGGAAATTTACCTTTCTTCTCTATGATGATCAATGTGCAATTAAACTTGATTTGGTAAAAGTCTATATCTAAAAAAAAAAAAAAAAAAAAAAAAAAAAAAAAAAAAAAAAAAAAAAAAAAAAAAAAAAAAAGGCAGAGCAAAGAGGTAATTTTTCCTCTCTATCCAGAGTGCATTTTAGAATTTTTGAAACATTTGGAACTTTTAAAATAAAATGTAACCCAACAAGATAGGAATTTTTGCTCTGGTGTGAAAAGAAAATGAGAGAATTTTCTATGACTGTGCGACTTTCTGACACTAAAATGGACCAAGGGTTTTAGAGATGTTGCTTCTCTTGTTAGGTGCTGGGCAGAACCTACATGGCACTGCTGCCAAAAGAGTCACAGACACCCCAGATTCCAGGCTCATTAAAAGTAGCCCAAGGCAAGAGATGTCAATCTTCATAATTAAATGGCTCTAATGATTGCTTCCCCAGGTGCAATTTTCAGTCATCTCACCTGCTTTCCTAGGTAACTCAACTTGCGTTCCTGGCTCCGTTTCTGACAAGTTCCTTAATCAAACTGCATTTGTCCAAGGTTTTTCCCTACATCTATGCCTCTTGGATTCCAGCATTATCTCAGTTCTTCTCTGTACTCCTGTCTGATTTCAGTCTTACCACATCCTGTATTGTGTCAGACATGACACTCCAATACAAAATTCCAGACAGATTTTGATGCATGTATCTGTATAGTTTTTATTACTGTAGAGTCTCATGGATATTGTTGATTTTTTCATTTAGATTATTGATTTTCTCATTTTTCCCTCATATTCCTGATGCATAGGAAGGACTAAATATTCTTATTGTTGTTGTTATTATTGTTATTGTTATTATTTAGAGATGAGGAAACTAGGGCCAAAAACATTACTAATTGCCTCAGAGACACACATCTAGAAATGATGAAGCCAAGAATTGACTCAGAAATTGAATATGAAGTCACTTTAGACTCAATATATTTTTGTTAAACTGATTTCAACTGAGCTATTCAGAGAATGTCAATAAGAAATGGAGAAATGAATGGTACTCAGAAAGGACAATAAGCAGGAAGTCAGCATCCTCAAACTTTGTTATCAAGCAAT
Source organism: Mellivora capensis (assembly GCA_004024625.1). Taxonomy (NCBI): domain Eukaryota; kingdom Metazoa; phylum Chordata; class Mammalia; order Carnivora; family Mustelidae; genus Mellivora; species Mellivora capensis. The sequence continues at coordinate 4,968 of PISX010011457.1, forward strand.
AGCCAAGCTATAATTACACATCAGAATCATTATTTCTGGGTTGGGGTTCTGGGAATATTGAAGCTAGTTCCTGTTAGCTGTTAAAATCATTTTGTACAATGGCATAGAGATTCTCAACATTTAACACCAGACCAATTAACAGGACTCCTTTGATGCAGCAAGCAGTCTCTAATTCACCTTTATATCACTCAGAGTACTTAGCTCTAAACCTTGTCCATGATTGCAAACTCGAATAAGTAACCAAAAGCCTGTGGTGTTAGGCTACTTAGTACATCTTGTGTACTTAGTACACAAGCTGCTTTTTTTTTTCTCTTTTATTTTACAATATAGTAATTTCAAATTTTGGAAATTGAGAGCAACTTGTAATGTTTATTACTTTGATGCCCAAATGACAGAATGGAGGTGAAGGTACTCGGCCCCACGTATGACCTCTAAAGGCAGATTCATATAGCAGGTAAGAGTATGGACTTGAAAGATGGATGGCCCAGGTTCAAATAACAACTTCACATTTACTGGCCATTAATGACATTGGGAAAATTGTTTGACCTTTGTGTCTCCCAGATTCCACAACTGTAAAGTGTGAGTACCAAAAGTATCTATCTCATGAGGTAGCTCTGAGGATGAAATGTGTATATATTGTGAAGCAATAAATGTCTGGAACATAGGAAGAGCTCAGCAAATGTTATATGTTATCACAATAGGCACAAAATAAATGTGAATTTGCTTACTTCCTTTCATCTTAGTATGCAAAAACAAGACATAGAAAATCTCTATAAATAGACATAAAAATAGGAAAATTCCCAAGGAGAAAGTAGCTTGTTTCTCTTATGATCATTCACAATTCTTATTGCTTACACTATGGACTGAGTCTGATATAAGCCCATAGAAAAGCAAAAATCTCATCTCTTGAGAGAATCAATGAAGGCTTATTCACTTTTCTTAGTAATATGAAAAATGAAGCAAACATTGGTTTAAATGTCTTTCTTTGGTTCATTGTTGCCAACCTCTGCAGGAACCCCCACAAAAAATGGCACTATGCACAATAAAACATTTCACAAAATTTTATGGCTTTCAGTGTAGGGAAAAAATAACTATTTAATAAGGAGCCATATCTTTATAAGAAAAAGAAAGTGAAGATCATTGTATTAAGTGGTACACTTAAAAATAAGTTATTAAGAAAAAAAGATATTCAGGACATCCACACCAGTGACCATGGTAGTCACTTTGGTGTGTGGGTCTGCCTCATCATCTATAGAACACTCCTGAAATTGGCAAAAGTAGAAAACCCCTGTGCTCACCTCCCTTATAAATACATGAAGGCTACAGCTATACACAGAGCAAAACTAAGAATGACCTGAAGAATAGCAGAACAGCTCTTCTACAACTAAAGACATAAAAAAAGCCACATTAAGAAGGCTAGAAAGGGCAGAGATGGGGTCTGATTGGGAGTCAAACAGCTGGCATAGCAAGCCATAAATAAAAAGGACATCACAGGGCAAAGGTCTTCCCTGAGGAGCAAGGGGATCAAGTCACATATTGGGAACCTGCACAGGGAAGAAAAACCTCCTTGAGATCTGGCTTTGCAAATTGACAGGTATTGGGGTGCCTGTGTGGCTCAACTAGTTGAGGATCTGACCCTGATTTTGGTTCAGGTCATGATCTCTTGATCATGGGATTCGTCCATGTTGGGCTCCTCACTTGGAAGGGAGTCTGCTTCTTTCTTTCTCCCTCTTCCTATGCCCCTCTCCCTGAACACAAGTGCTCGCTCTCTCTCTCTCACTCTCTCTCTCGCTCTCTCAGATAAATAAATAAATCTTTAAAAAAAAAGGAAATAAAGGAAATTGATGGGTCTTAACTCTAGGATAGCCAGAATGCTATAGGAAACGGAAACTCTGCTCTTAAGGGGTTCACACATAATCTCACTCACTCCAAGACACAGCACAGAGGTAACAGTGTGAAAAGTGCATAGGCCATACATGAAGTAGATTTATGGATTAATTTTAGGACATGCGCCAGAGGGGCAGGAATCTGTAGGAACATTCTCTAGGAATGGAAATGCAGGTGGGTGCCATTGTTCTTACTGTTTTTAGCCTACTTGGCCCCACACTGGCAGAAGCCTGTTCTGACATTCCCCCATCTACTTTGCTTACACTGCTCACCCTATTCCAGCATTCCTCTGTGGACCTGTCCAAGCCATAACAGCCACCTCAGCAGTCATCCTTGCAAAGAAAGAGGCTTCTCCTCTGCCACGCCTGATAAGAATCCTTGGCTGGCACCGGCACCCCTCTAAGGTGACTTCTGCTGTTGAGGAGGGGGAGGAAAGCCTGTCCCTCCCACCTGCATGCCTACAACAGTTGTAGCCATGCTGTACAGGCAGTCTCACCAAGGCCTAGCCCACCCACCAGCACAACAGGAGGGCACACTGAGCCCATACGGGATATTCCTGAAGTACCTAGGTGTAGTGACCAGGTGTGATGTGTTTCTAGACCCCACAGGATGCCTTCTACATAAGGCCACTGCTTCAAGACCAGGAGATATAGCTGATCTATCTGATACAGGAAAACAAACACAGAGTCAGGCAAAATGAGGAAACAGAAGAGTATGTTCCAAATAAAAGAAAAGAACAAATCCTCAGAAAAAGAACTAAAACAAAATGGAGACAAGCAATCTATCTAGTATAAAGTTCAAGGAAATTGTTGTAAAAATGTTCACTGAACTTGGGAGAAAAGTAAATGAATTCAGTGAAGACTTGGGCAACAAAGAGATAGAAAAAGAACCAAACAGAGCTAAAGAATACAATAATGGAAATAAAAAACAGACACTAGAGAGAATCACCACCAGATTAAAGAATGCAGAAGAAATGATCAGTGATCAGGAAGACAGGGTATTGAGAATCATCCAAACTGAAAAACAAAGAAAAATATTTTTTTTTAATGAGGATAGATTAAGGAGCCTCTATGACAACATCAATTATACTACCAGCATTTTAGGGGTCAAGAAGGAGAAGAGATTAAGATGCTGAAAATTATACACACTCTCTCTCTCTCAAAATAAATAAAATCTATTTTTTTAAAGGCAAGAACATAAAAGCAGCTAAGGATAAACAAGGAAACACTCATAAGCATATTAGCTGATTTTTCAGCAGAAACTTTGCAGATCAGAAGGCCATAACTTTGATGTATTTGAAGTGTTGAGAAGTAAAACAAAAAAAAAAGAAGAAAAAATAAAGAAAACAAACAAACAAAAAATTATTAAGAATACCCTACCTAGTAACATTATCATTCATAGTTGAAAAATGGAAGTAAAGATAAGGAATTTACCAAACAAACAGAAGTTAAAGGAGTTCATCACCAGTAAAGGGATGTTACAAGAAATGTTAAAGGGATTTCCTGAAGGAAAAAAAAAAGGCTATAATAAGAAGTAAGAAAATTATGAAAGAAAAAATTTCACTGGTAAAAATAAACATATAATAAAGATAGTAGATCAATCATTTATAATGCTAGTAAGAAGATTCAAAGAAAAAGTAGTAAGAACAACTATACCTACAATAATTAGTTAAGGGATGCACAAAACAAAAAGATGTACACAGTGACACCAAATTCATAAGTCATGGGGAGAGGGATAAAATGTGGTGCTTTTAGAATGTGTTTGAACTTGTGTAATCGTCAACTAAAAATAGACTGCAATATACATAAGGTATTATACGTGAACCTCATGGCAACCACAAACCAAAAACCTATAACAGATACATGAAAAATAAAGAAAAAGAATGCAAGCATAACACAGAAGAAAGTCATCAAATCACAAGGAAAGAGAGCAAGAAAAGGAATAAAAACAACCATAAAACAAGAAACAAAATGGCGATAAGTACATATCTAGCAATAATTACTTTAAATGTAAATGAACTAGATGTTCTAATCAAAACACATAGGGGTGAATAAATGGGACAAGAAACAAGACCCATCTCTATGCTATCTACCAAAGACTCACTTCAGACCTAAGGACATATACAGGCTGAAAATCAAAGAATGGAAAAGATATTCCAATCAAATAGAAATTTTTAAACATTGGGGTAGCAATATAGGATAAAACAGACTTTAAATTTTTTTTTTAAGATTTTATGTATTTATTTGAGAGAGAGAGAGAAAGTGAGAAAGCATGAGCGTAGGGAGGGTCAGAGGGAGAAGCAGCCTCCCACCTGAGCAAGGAGCCCAATACAGAACCAGATTCTGGGACTCTGGGATCATGACCTGAGCTGAAGGCAGTAGCTTAACCAACTGAGCCACCCAGCTGCCCCAAAAACTTTAAAACAAAAACTGTAACAAGAACAAAGGTGCATTATTTAATGATAAACAGACCAATCCAACAAAAGCATTTAACAATTTAAATATCTATGTACTCAATATAGGAGTACATAAATATATAAAGGAAAGACTAATAGTCATAAAAAGAAAAACTGACAACAATGCAATAGTAGGTAACTATCACCCCACGTACATCAATAGATAGATCATCCAGAGAGAAAATCAATAAAACAACAGTGTTTTTGAAGAACACATTTATACCAGATGGACTTAACAGGTATACACAAATGTTCCATCTTAAAACAGCAGAATGCACATTCTTTTCAAGTGTACACCTAACATTCTCCAAGATAGACTGCATGTTAGGCTACAGAAAAAAAAAAGAAAAAAATAACACAATAAATTTAAGAAGATTAAAATCATATCAAGCATCTTTTCCAAACAGAATTATATGAAACTAGAAATCATTTACAAGAAAAGAACTAGGAGAAAAATCATATGGAAGCTAAACAGCATGCTACTAACCAATCAATGAGTCAACAAAGAAATCAAAGAAGAAATTTAAAAATACCTTAAGAAAAATAAAAATGCAAATGCAACATTCCAAAATCTTTGGGATGCAGGAAAAGCAGTATGTTATTATATGAGAGGGAATTTATAGGGATACAGGCCCACCTCAAGAAACAAAAATCTCAAATAAATATTCTAGCCTTACACATAAAGAACTAGAAAAAGAAAACCAAATCCCAAATTTGGCAAAAGAATGGGAATAATAAAGATTAGAATGGAATTGCACAAAATAGAGACAAAAAGATAGAAAAGATCAATGAATCCAAGAGTGAGTTCTTTGTTCTGCATTTCATTAAAACCTTATTTATTAATTTATTTATTTTAGAGAGAGAGTGTATGAGTGGAAGAGGGGTAGAGGTAGAGAGAGTCCTCAAGCAGAGTCCCTGCTGAGCACAGAGCCTGATGCAGGCTTTGATCTCAGGACCCTGAAATCTTGACCTCTGCCGATTTCAAGAGTTAAACACTTAACCAACTAAGGCACCCAGTTGCCCCTAAGAGTTACTTCTTTAAGAACATAAAGTTGATGCATCTTTAGCTAGACTCATCAAGAAAAAGAGAGAGAACTCAAATAAGTAAAATCAGAAATTAAAGAGGAAACATTATAGTGACACCACAGAAATAAAAAGAATTGTAAGAGACTACTACAAAAAATTATGCACTAACAAGTTGGACAACCTAAAAGAAATACATAAATTCCTAGGAATATATAATTTTCTAAGACTGAGTCAGAAAAATAGAACCTGAATAGAGAAATCACTAGTAATGAAATTGAATCAGTAATCAAAAATTTCCAGCAGACAAAAGTTCAGGACCCTGAAGGGTCCTGAAGGCTTCATAAATGAATATATATATATATATATATATATATATATATATATGCACACACACATATATATATGTATATATACATATATACTTAAAGAAGAGTAAATATCTATCCTCCTCAAACTATTACAAAAATTGAAGAGAAAGAATGCTTCCAAATTCATTTTATGAGGCCAGCATTATACTAATATGAAAACCAGACAAAGACACTATAACAAATTAAAATTACATGCCATAGATGAAAAGGTCCTCAACAAAATACTAGCAAATCAAATTTAAAAATACCGTAAAGGAATCATTTGCCCCAATCACACCCCAGGAATGCAAGGATGGATGGTTGAATATCCATAAATCAATTGATGTGATGTACCACATTAACATAATAATAGATTAAAATCATGTAATTATCTCATTAGATACAAAAACATTTGAAAAAATTCATCAGCCATTCATGATAAAAACTAAACAAAGTGGCTATAGACAAAGCATACCTCAACATGATAAAGACCATGTATGACAAGCCCAGAGCTAATATCATACTCAATAGTAAAAAGCTGAAAGTTTTTCCTCTAACATCATCAAGAAGAAAAGAAGACCCATTCTCTCCACTTTTATTCAAGAGAGTACTGGAAATTCTAGCAACAGAAATCAGACTGACAAAAAATAAAAGGTATTCAAATTAGTAATAAAAAAGCAAAATTGCCATTATTTGTAGAGGACAAGGTACTGTATATGGAAAACCCTAAACCCACCAAAAAAATTATTAGAACCAATAAATAAATTCAGTAAAATTTCAGGACATTAAATTAATATACAGAATCCATTGCATTTCTGTTCACTAGTAACTGAGAAATCAAGAAAACAATGTGATTTAGTTATAATAAAACTACAAGACATTGATGAAAGAAACTCAAGACCAGGGGTGCCTGGGTGGGTCATGATCTCAGGGTCCTTGGATCCAGCCCCGCATTGGGCTCTCTGCTCGGGGGGGTGTCTGCTTCCTCCTCTCTCTGCCTGCCTCTCTGCCTACTTGTGATCTCTGTCTGTCAAATAAATAAAATATTAAAAAAAAAAAAAAGGAAATTCAAGACCACACGAGTGAATGAGTTATAAGATTTAACATTGCTAAAATGTCCATGCTACCAAAAGTAATCTACAGATTCAATGCAATCCCTACCAAAATGTCAATAACATTTTTCATAGAAATAGAACAAAAACAAACAAAAAAAACTAAAATGTGTTGGGAACCACAAAAGACCATGATGAGCCAAAACAGTCTTGAGAAAGAGGAACAAAGCCGGAGGTGTCACATTCCCACATTTCAAACTATACTACAAAGATACAATAATCAAAACAGTAGGGTACCGGCACAAAAATAGACACACAGACAAGTAGTACAGAACAGAAAGCCAAAAATAAACCTGCACTTATATGGTCAATTAATCTATGACAAAGGAGGCAAGAATATACGGTAGAGAAAAATTAGGCCTGGCAATAAATGGTGCTGAGAAAACTGAAAAGCTCTATGCAGAGGAATGAAACTAGACTACTTTCTTATATACAAAAATCAACTCAAAATGGATGGAAGACTGCAGTGTAATACCTGAAACCATAAACTCCAAAAAGAAAACATAGGCAGTAAACTATCAGACAATGGTCATAGCAATATATTTGTTTTTTTTAATTGGCAAAGGCAACAGAAGCAAATATAAACAATTGAGACTACACCAAACTAAAAAACTTTTGCATAGCAAAAAAAAAAAAAAAACAAAAACAAAAAAAACAGTGACGAAATGAAAAGGTGACCTACTCAATGGGAAAAGATATTCACAAATCATATTTTGATAAGTAGTTTATGTCCAAAATATATAAAGAATTCATACAACAACACCAAAATCAACAATCCAATTAAAAATGTGCAAAGGATCTGAATGTCTTTTCCAAAGACATGCAGATAGATGCCCAAGACATACATGAAAAATGCTGAAAACCCTTAATCATCAGGAAATGCAAATCAAAACAATGAGAGATCTCACACATATCAGATAGTTATTATCAAAAAGACAAGAAATGCTGTGCTCATGGAGATGTGGTAACAACCTGTATAGACCTAGAGAGTATTATGCAAAGTAAAATGTCAGACAAAGAAAGAAAGGTACTTTCTTTTCACTTGATTTCACTTACATGTGGAATCTGAAAAACAAATGAACAAACAAAACAAAACCAAACATAAAGAGCACATAAATACAGAGAACAAACCAGTATTTGCCACAAGGATTAGGGGATGGGTGTAATAGGTAAAGGGAATTAAGATGTACAAAATTCCCGTTATAAAATAAGTAACTCATGAGGATATAAAGTACAGCATAAGGAATGTTATTGTGATAACTCTGTAAAGTGTCAGATGGTAACTATACTTATCTTGGTGAGCATTTTGTAATGTATATAAATGTTGAACCATTATGTTTTATGCTTGAAATTAATATAGGTATATATATATATGTGTGTGTGTGTGTGATGTGATATATATCAACAATAATTCAATTTAAAAATAATAAAGATAAGAAATATTGAAATATATATATGTAGACTACATAAAATTCCCATTTCTTGCCCCAGTTTACAAAAGTTAATTGTTTAAATAAAGTAATGTTAAGCTTTAAAATGTTTATGGAGAATTTTTTGTTCTACTCTTAAAAAGTTGTGAGTCTGTCAAAACAGAAGTTGTTTCTTCCCGCAAACAGATAAATGTCAGATTCTAGAGAAGATCAACAAAATTTGAAAACCAACAAATACATAAAAATAAAAATGTAAGCAAACAAAAAAGTGCACAAGGACACACCGGAAATTCAAACCTTCCTTTTCAAGCCCACTTTATAACATAGGAATTATAAATATATGCCTGAATTTGAAGCCCTTTGATTTGATTCTTTAAAAAAAAATGTGGAACCTTTTCTATGTGCCTACCTTCCTATGTTATGCAAAATGATGGCCCTTCAAACACAAACACATCCTAAGTATGGGCATCTGTGAATATGTTACATTACATGACAACAGGGACTCTGCAGTCCCTTCATTTAAGGATTTTGAGATGAGGAGGTTTCCCTGGACAATCTGGGTGAGCCCAATATAATCACAAGAGCACTTACAAGAGAGAAGCAGGAAAATCAGATTTAGACAAGGTGATATGACAGTGACAGCAGAGGTCAGAGTGATGCAGTTGCTGAAAGGAGGCCATGAACAAAGTAATGTGGGCCAGCTTCTAGAAGCTGGAAAGGCAAAGAAATGGACCATCCCCTAGAATCTCCAGAATGAACACAGCTTCTGTGACAATGTGATTGCAGCCCAGTGAGACTTTTGGCCTCCAGAACTGTAAGTGAATAAACTTGCATTTTTAAATCACCCACTTTGTGGTAGTTTTTTACAGGATTTGGAGGAAACTACTATATTCTCCAGTGGCATGATTCCTATTCATCATGAACAGATGGTATAAAGGGACAAGATATGCAGATGTGGAATTCTAAAAAGCAATACAAAGCAGAAAGTGATAGAGGTAAACTAAATATTTGGGGGTTTATTTCAAATTTCAGGGAAGAAACAGAATATGTTTATGGTCATCAGCAAAAAAGCACACCTGTATAGAATTAACAAAAAAGTTAAAAGGTGAATATAAATGTAGTATGGGCATAAAAGCTGAATCCCTGCTGAACAAGGAGTCTGTAGAGAACATAGCTTTATCATTATAAAGTCAGTTCCAAAATTTAATAAAAGCCTCAACTTATGAGGCTAAAGAATAGTTAATAATTATGATGTTAGCATTTTCACAAAGAAGCAATCCTGATACTTGAATATATCCTTTTTATACTGACAGCTATATAAAATAGTTGGATGTCATTGCATGTCTGTTTTACTTTTACTCCCTATTATAATTAAGCATGTTAATAACTCTTCATTATAGTACTGCTTCTCCAAATTTTCAGCATAAACAGCAACTGGAAACTGCCTATATTTCAAATATAAAAATTTCCAAAATCTATAACAATTTTTCAGGAAGAGTCCCTTGAAGTCAACTAGGATGGTTTGTTGAACAACATATCTCTTTGAAAAAAAAAGAGTTTTTTTAACTTGTAGTGTAACTGAAACACACACATGCTTTTGGCAACAAACTGATCCAGAGTCAGATGAGATCAATGAGGATGCTTGGCAAATTAAACTAGATCATCAATATGAGTCATTGCACAATATTTTAACTGATATATCTGCCCAGTTCATGGTTTGTTGACTTGCAGAAAGTATGCTATATGAAGCCTCTGATAAAACTGATGGTTTGGGCAATGAAGTCACACATGATGGATATACATAGAAAAAAAAAAAAAAAAAGATGTCGGCCCCTGCAGCAGAGGAAAGTGTAAATAAGTAAATAAATCAGCACTGCATATTTAAGGCTGATCAGATGCTGGTTATAACTTGAGGTTTGATGTCTGATCGAAAAGTCTTTGGATTAATACCTATTACTTTTTCTACTATTATTAGAGGTAGCTGGATTAAGGTGGAAAGAATATGTCACTACCATTGTCATCATCCCCTTTCCAGAGATCTCAGCTAAGAACCCAATGCTTTGACTAGTCTTTTGCTTATTTCTCTCTCTAAGATAGAACTTTAATTTGAGACATATTTTTCAGGCTTCTTGTACTATAAGAGTCTAATGGTAAGAGACAATAACCTACTCATTTCCTCTATCTTGGATGAAAAAAAAATATTTTTTTCTAACTCCCTGAAGACACATTTGATAGTATCTGTGATACAGATGCATGGCAAACAGGATTGATTCCAGGCTCCCAGTTCCTGGAACTAAGTTTAGTTTTTATGCAGTCTCTGACAGGAAGTCTCCTTTAAACTATTGCTTAGAATTCATTTTTGAATTTTCAACCATTACTTACAGCAGTAGTTGCTACCTATGGTAAGAAACTTAGCTTTGTTAAAACCTTCACCCATGCATGTATGGTTGCATAAATGCAACCATACATGCATAAATGCAAACACCAAATGAGTTTTGTGACTCTAAAACTTCTTCCTTTCTAACTTTGACATTTTCACTAATGAACTCTGTTCATACTATTAGAGTTGTGCCTGCCTACCTTGACAAACCAATAAATTAGTAAATATAACTATTTAGTCGTTCAGGCATCATTGTGGATCAGAAATCTAGACTGTTAAATGTGAAACATGTGGAATTTTTTATGAATTGACCTGAGTATTCTAACTTTATATGCCCCCAATTTTTATACAGTTTATATAATTTATCCATAACACAATTAGAATTTTTGATGATTATTTATATACAATAGTAGATTTTAAATCTCAAAGTGGTATAAATATCTAACATGCATTTAGAAAGCCCAAGGCAAATAGCTTCTGTGATCCTTTCAGCTGCAGTGGTCTTGATATTTAATAATCTGAAGTGTCATGAGTAGGACTATGAATATAGCCAGTAACTTATTTGCATGGTATTTACCATGTTTTTGCTTCTTTCACTATACTCATACAAAAAATTGGTAGTAAAATATAGCCTTTTCCACAGATATATAAATTATGTAATTTTACACATAAGCACAAGAGACAAAAAAATAAGGATTCAAGTTCAAGATTCTCTGAATTCATTACATTGTTGAGGTAAACACATTGATGTAGCTCATTAAAAGGAATGTAGAGTGGATCATTAAAATCTTTCCAAAATTTATCTATTTATAGACAGATCCATCTGTACTGACAGTCATTCAGCTACATGTTTTTCCATCAACATGTGTAAATGTAGCAAGATTTAAATTGTTTCTCAACAATGAAAACACAATTTTGTTCTAGTTTCCTGATTGTATATTATATTCTTTCTGAAAATTTGTGTTTGGTCCTTTGAGTGGTAATTGGCATTCATCTCTCATATGTCGTTTTATCATGTGCCTTTTTTTCTTGGTGCTAAATTTGTCTATAAAAAATATAAGATTTTTAAAGAAATATTTTTCTGAAGCTCAGCAATACTATCACTGTCTCTTTGGTTTCTTTTTGTCAAATTCAAGTAAAATTAAATATAACATCTCTGTTTTTGCCTTTATAATATCTGTATTAATAACTTAGACAACCTTAGTCCTATGGAAAAAACAGAATTTTTAGCATCCAATATTCATATTTGGGGGATAGAAAATGTAGAGACATATTAATTTGTGTTTAATATGTATGTCTTATAGCTTGACCTAATCAGTTACTTTTGTTACTTAAAGTTAGCAGAAGAGACTTTCTGAAGTTACTTTGAAGTAAAATGAGGCTGGCATGGTTAATATTAACATCTAAAGAAGAATATAGTGACATAAACATAGAAGGTGCCATCACAAGTTACAAAATGAAATGGAATAGAATCTTCATTTTTAATGGTTGTTATGATTTGCCCACGAGATCATTTTCTCCTTGCACAGATGGCATACCTCAGCAGTATGAACCCTCCAGCTTTTGCAAATAGATTAAGATCAGTGAACTGAAAAAAATGTATATTTGCCTGAATATAGGAAACTATAAGACCCAGTAGTAACCCATTATTTAAAGAGCAGAATTTAGTTATAAAAAATACATATTATAGATAATATATTTTTAAAAGAAAATAATTTTTACAGATTTTAATGCTTGTATGTACTGAGAAATGAGGAGATAGAAGACATTTTGAAGTAGTTAGATAAAGCATACACAAAATGGGAGTAAGAATACAAATTATGATGGGAAACTACAAAATTGATAGAGATTATCAGTCAATCTTGGGAAAACTTATGTAGCAAAATTTGAGTAGAACTTAATTGCTTTTTAGAAAGGGTATTGACTAATCAAAGTAATCATGTCCCTCTCTTCCATAAACTATATTATAGTTACATAGTTGTATCAGGCTATATAGTAGCTCCCCTAACAGACCATAAGCAAATCTGTGAGTGTAATTCCTTTTTCCATTATTTCAGCATTCAGACTATTGCTTTTCAGAGCAAGAAACACCAGAAATGTTTATTTGTTGAATGGATAAGTGAATGAATAATGATAGGTAGGAATATACTCAGCCACTATTGATTCTCTAAATCATGATATCTCATAACTCTCTGGTTTAAAACTATCTTCTAAATTTACTGTCAAAATATACGCAGTGGTACCTGCATGACTAAAAACACTAATTCTCTTTAACCAGCTATATTACATAATGGCTAGGTTCTGGAATCAAGGAAAATCTGAATTTGAATTCACTAATAGAATGTTGTAGAAATCAGATAAGATATTTAGGGCCTCTGAGTTTAGGTTTTTGTGTTGATAGAATAAAAAATGAATATAATAGAAATAACTTCAAAGGACATTGTAAGATTTAAATGAGAATTATTCAGCCAAATGTACATTTCAGTGCCTAACATATATTAGGCATATAATGAATAGTAGTAGTTATTGTTTTCATTTGATTTATTGTCTTTTTTTAGTAATTTTCCAAACTATTTCAAAAACAAAAATTTAAAACCTCTAAAATATGTGTAGACATTTTGGAAAACAATTTGATATGATAACTATGTTAGTCAAATTATTCAAACTAAATATATGTTGACTTCATACCATGTAACAAGGACAATGGAGAATGTCAGTAAGAACACAACTAAAATTTCAGAAGTGATTTTTCCAAAATATCCATAGTTCTACATTTCCCCTATGAACGTCTTCAAAAAATGCAAAATAAAAGAGCCTAAACAAAATAATGCTTTATCTTTACTGAAACTAGAAAATAGTCCTTAAAGATTTACTAAATACAATACAACCAGAACCAAATAGCCTTAGGAAAGTTCATATGGTAGCTAGAAAGAATACAAGTAAATCTCACAAACATGACTTGGGTAAAATTGTAGTCTTATACTGAATGTTCTTAATTTAAAAATGTTAAAATTCATTACAAACATATGAATTCATAGACAAAGAAATATAGATAGTGAAAAGTTACTCAATATGAAAGATGTTTATAATAATCAATATGTCTCCCTATGAATTTGACAGATTCAGAGACTAGCTAAAATAAGTGACATTATAAAAGATGGACAATTCATTTTCCATTGAACACTATCTAGAACTGATCAAGTGCTGAAAATCTGGGTAATTTACAACAGCACTAAGTTTGTGCCCTATTCTTTGACCATACTGGATGATATGTAGAAACTTAAAACAAAAACAAAAAAAAAAATAGAGAAAAACAATCTGACCATAAGTAACCATTTTAAAAATTATTTAGACTCGAAGGGTATATTGGAGTGGAAGATGGCAACAGAGTAGTAGGGCCTTAGGCTTGCCTCATCCCACAAATACAGCTAGATAACTATCAAATCATCCTAAATATCCCAAAAATTGATCTGAAGACTGGCAGAACAAACTCCACAACTAAAGGCAGAGAAGAGGCCACATCAAAGAACGTAAGAAGTGTGGAGACATGGCTTGGGAGAGAAATGGGTCATTGCTGCTGCAGTGGGGAGGGAGCCATGGTAATGGAGAAGGGTGAAAGACAAACTGGTACACAGAGGAGTGCACAGGGGAAATGAATCCACATAGCAGTTGGCTTGTAAAGCAAGAGGGCTTGAATTTGGTGAGTTCTTACAAACAGAGGGGCTTCGAGCCCAGAGTTTTAAAGGTCAGTATGCTTGACTCTAGGAGACATTTTAGGGCAATGGTGCTATTCTCAGAGAAAAGGTAAGACCAAAGGTTTATGCACATACAGCATGGAAACAGTGATCTGATCTAAAGAGCATCTGGAGCACAAGTGGGGAGGTTAATTGCTCATTTCAGACCTGTCCCAGAGACACTCCTCTGAGAATAAATGAATGGGCAGGCACTGTTTCCCTTGTCTGCAGAGCTACTGGTGGGAACCAGCATAGTGCCAACACTCTGTGCTAACTTACTTACACAAAGCCCTGCACCCTACACCCTGAAAGAACTGTCCTTCCCAGTCCAGTTTGCCTCAGTCCCAATGTGCCCCCTCCCAGAAGACCAGCCGAAACACCTGCTAACACCATGTCTCTAACCTGGTATTTTCTTTCTCAAGATTTTATTTATTTAATTGTCAGAGAGAGAGAGTACAGCAGTGGGAGCAGCAGGCAGAACAGGCAGAGGGAGAAGCAGGCTTCCTGCTGAACAAGGAGCCCAATTCAGGACTTGATCCCATAACCCTAAGATCACAACCTGAGCCAAAGGCAGATGCTTAACCAACTGAGCCACCCAGGCATCCCTTGACCTGAGAATTTTGTGAGGTCTTGGTTCCAGTGGTGGCAGCAACAGGTCTCATTTCACAAGTAGATTAGAGCACACTTAATTAAAATATACCATATTCAAGCCAGGGATCAAACATTGCCCACAACAGGAAAAGAAAGCCTGTGTAGTCAACTGGCCTGAAGGACAAAGCAGACAGGACACAACAGCAGAAAGCATATAGTACATATTGGAGATACTCCCAGAAGCATGAGGCCCTGTGGAATAGGGGATACTATACTTCAGGTCACCATAGGACCTCTTCTTTATAAAGCCATTTCCCCCAAGAACAGGTGATATAGCTGACATTCCTAATACACACACACACACACACACACCAACTACAGAGACTTGGGCAAAATGAGAAGACAGAGGAATTTGTCCAAAATGAAAGAATAGGAGAATGCTGTGTTCAGAGATCTAAATGAAACAGGTATAAGTATATGTCTGATGGAGAAATTACAGCAATGATTATAAGGATACTACTGGACTTGAGAAAAGAGTGGAACACATCAATGAGACCATAAACACAGAGATAAGGAATAACAACAGAAATAAAGGACTCAGTAAACAAAATGAGAAACACGTTTGATGGAATGAACAGAAGGCTGGAAGATGCAGAGGAATGAATTAATGACCTAGAAGACAGAGTGATGTAATCAACCTGAAGAAAAGAGAGAAAAAAACAATTATGAAAAACAAGAATAGACTTGGGGAAATCAAACACAAAACATTGTGTTTGAAGTCCATCAAACACAATAATAGTTATATTATATCATATATAATATTTATATTATAGATATTTACAATATATATTATATAATATTTATATTATAGAAGTCCCAGAAGAAGAGATCAAAAAGGAGGGCAGAGAATTTATTTGAAGGAATAATAGCTAAATACTTCCCTAACAGGGAAAAGGAAACAAATATCCAGATCCAGGAGGCAGAGAGAACCACCACCACCACCAACAAAAAAATAATAGATCCACACCAAGATATATTTTAATTAAAGTGGCAAAAATATATTGATAAAGATAAAAATTTAAAAGCAGCGAGACAAAAGAAGACACTACATACAAAGGAAACCCCATTAGGGTATAAGTGGATTTTTCAGCAGCAACATTTCAAGCCATAAAGGGGTGGCATGATATATTCAAAGGGCTGAATGGGAAAAACCTGCAGCCAAGAATACTTTATTCAGCAACACTATCATTCAGAAGAGAAGGAGAAATAAAGAGTTTCTCAGACAAATGAAAACTAAAGGAGTTCATAACAATTAAACCAGCCTGCAAGGAATATTAAAGGGGGCACTCTGAGTTGAAAGGAAAGACTAAAGATGACAGTATGAAGATAGGGAACACAAAAGCACTAAAAATAAATATTTCTGTCAAAATCAGTCATTTAACTCTGAAAATAAAACGAGGTAAGACATGACACCATATACCAAAAATGTGGGGAGGGGAAGAGTAAATAATGAGTTCAAATTTAAATGACTATCAATTTAATATACACTGCCATATGCACGAGATGTTATATATAAAACTAATGGTAAACACAAATCAAAACTACTAATAAATATGTAATGAATAACGAAATCCAAATATATCACTAAAGAAAATCAGCAAACCAGAGAGAAAGAGAAGGATCACAAAAAATCTTCAGAAACACCACAAAACAAGTAATAAAATGGCAATATATACATGTCTATCAACAATTACATTGAATGTAAATGAACTAAATGTTCCAATCAAAAGACATAGGATGAAAAAAATGGATAAAAAATAAGACCTGGGGCATGCGGTGGCTCAGTTGGTTAAATAGCTGCCTTCAGATCAGGTCATGAACTTTGGGTCCTGGGATCAAGCCTGACATCTGGCTCCCTACTCTGCAGAGTCTGCCTCTCTCTCTCCTTCTGCCCCTCTCCTCACTCATGCTCTCTCTCTCTCTCTCTGTTCTCCCAAATTAATAAATAAAATATTAAAAAAGAACAAGACCCATAAATATGTTGCCTATAAGATATTCATTTTAGTTCTAAAGAGATATGCAGACTGTAATTGAGAGAATGGAGAAACATTTATCAGGCAAATGCATATTAAGAGAAAACAGGAGTAGCATTACTTATATTTGACAAAATGGACTTTGAAACAAGGACTGTTCCAAGACACAAAGAAGGGCACTATATAAAAATAAAGGGGACAATCCAATAAAAAGATATAATCATTGTAAATATGTATACACCCAACATGGGAGACACCAAATACATAAAACAGTTAATAACAAACATAAAAGAACTAATCCATAGTAATACAATAATAGAAGGAGAATTTAACACCCCACTTTTATCACGGACAGATCACCTAAATAGAAAATCAACAAGGAAACAATAGCTCTGAATGACACACTGGACCAGATGGATTTAAAAGGTATATTCAAAACATACCATCCTAAAACATCAGAATACACATTTTCTCAAGGATACATAAAACATTTGCCAGAAATGATCACATAGTTGGTCACAAAACAAGCCTCAACAAATTAAAAAAGATTCAAGTCATACCATGCATCTTTTCTCACCACAACACTATGAACCTAGAAGTCAACCACAAGAAAAACTCTGGAAAGTGTGTGTATATATATATATATATATATATATATGAAGGTTCAATAACGTGCCATAATCAATGAATGGGGCAACAGGAAATAAGAGAGGAGATTTTTAAAAAGTACATGGAAACAACTGAAAGTGAAAACACAATGATTCAAAACCTTTGGGATGCTGCAACAGTGGTTCCAAGAGGGACGTTTACAGCAATATAGGCCTATCTCAAGAAGCAAGTAAAATCTCAGATAAACAACTTAACCTTGCACCTGAAGGAGCTAGAAAAAGAACCAACAAACCCTAAAACCAAAGAAAGGAAGGAAATAACAGAGTAGAAATAAATGATATAGAAACCAAAACAAACAAAAAAAACCTCAAAGTAATAGAAGAGAGCAATGAAACCAGGAGTGGGTATTTTGAAGAAAAAAAAATCAATAAAACTGATAAACCTCTACAAGACTCATCAAGAAAAAAAAAAAAGAGAAAGGACCCAAATAAATAAAATCACAAATGAGAGAGGAGACATAACAACAGAACCAGAAATTCAAACAATTATATTATGAAAAACTATATGCCAACAAATTGGACAACATGGAAAAAATGGATAAATTCTTACAAATATGTAACCTACCAAAACTGAAATAGGAAGAAATAGAAAATTTGAAGGGACTGATAACCAGCAAAGAAATGGAGTCAGTAATAAAAAAAAACTCCCAACAAAAATTAGTCCAGGACCAACTGGCTTCACAAGTGAATTCTTCCAAACATTTGAAGAAGAGTTCATACCTATTCTTCTCAAACTCTTCCAAGAACAAGGAAGAAGAACTTCCAAATTCATTTTACAAGGTCAGGGTTACCCTGATACCAATACCAGGTAAAGACACCACACACACACACACATACACACACACACACAATTACACACACACACAATTACACACACACACAATTACACACACACAATTACAGGGGAATATCCCTGATGAATATAGATGCAAAAATTCTCCTCAACAAAACACTAGCAAACTGAATCAACAGTACATTAAAAAAATCATTGACCATGATCAAATGGGATCTATTCCTGGATTGCATGGGGGGGTTCAGTATTTGCAAATCAATCAACATGATGCATCACATCAATAAGAGAAAGGATAAGAACCATGTGATCATCAATAGATGCAGAAAAAGCATGTGACAAAGTACAACATGTATCTATGATAGAAACCCTCAACATAGTATATTTAGAGGGAATATACCACAACATAATGAAGACCGTTTATGAAAACCCCACAGCTAACATCATATTCAAAGGTGAAAAACTGAGACCCTTTCCCCTAAGGTTAGGAACAAGACAAAGATGTCCTCTCTCACCATTTTTATTCAACAATGTACTGGAAGTCCTAGCCACAGCAATAAGACAACAAAAAGAAAAGGCATCCAAACCAGCAAGGGAGAAGTAAAACTTTCACTCTTTGCAGATAACATGACACTCTGTATAGGAAACCAGAAAGACTCAACCAAAAAGCCTGCTAGAACTGATAAACAAATTCAGTAAAGTTGCAGGATACAAAATAAATCTACAGAAATCTGTCACAATTCTATATATCAATAAGGAAGTTCAGAAAGAGAAATTAAGAAAACAGCCCTGCATGGAACACTGGGTGTGGTGCATGAACAATGAATTTTAGAACACTGAAAAAAAATTAAATTAAAAAAAAAAGAAAACAATCTTATTTACATTCATACCAAAAATAATAAGATACCTGGGAATAAACCTGTTCAAAGAGGTAAAAGACATGTACTCTGAAAACTATGAAACACTGATGAAAGAAAGTGAAAATGACACAAAGAAATGGAAAGACATTCCATGCTTATGGATTGGAAGAATAAAAATGGTTAAAATGTCTATACTACCCAGTGCAGTCAACATATTTAATGCAATCTCTATCAAAATTCCACCAGCATTTTTCACAAAGCTAGAACAAACAATCCTAAAATTTATATGGAACCACAAAAGACCCTGAATAGCCAAAAACAATCTTGAAAAATAAGAGCAAAGCTGGAGACATCACAGTTCTGGACTTTAATATTACAAAGCGGCAGTGATCAAAACAGTATAGTATTGGCACAAAAATAGACACATAGATAAATAGAACCAAATAGAAAGCCCAGAAATGAACCCACAACTGTATGGTCCACTAATCTTCAAGAAAGCGGGAAAGAATATCCAGTGAGTAAAGTCTCTTCAACAAATGGGGCTGGAAAAACTGGACAGCAACATGCCGAATAATGAAGCTCAATGACTTTCTTACAGCATGCACAAATATAAATTTAAAATGGATGAAAGGCATAAATATGAGACAGGAAACCATCAAAATCCTGGAGGAGAACTGTCTCTAAAATCAGCAATAGCAACTTCTTACTAAATATATTTTCTGAGACAAGGGAAACAAAAGCAAAAATAAACTATTGGGACTACATCAAAAAAAAAAAGCTTCTGCACAGTGGAAAAAAAAAGATCAACAAAACTAAAAGGCAACCTATGGAATTTGCAAATGACATATCTCTAAAATATTAGTTCCCAAAATCTGTAAAGAACTTATAAAACTCAACACCAAAAAACCCCCCAAATAATCCAATTAAAAATTGTCAGAGGACATGAACAGACATTTCCCCAAAGAAAAAATACAGATGAAACATACACATGAAAAGATGCTCATCATCACTTATCGTCAAGGAAATGCAAATCAAAAGCACAATGAGATATCATCTCACACCTGTCAGAATGGCTAAAATCAAAAGCACAAGAAACAAAGAGGTGTTGGCAAGGATGGGGGGAAAAAGGAACTCTTTTGCACTGTTGGTAGGAATGCAAACTGGCGCAGCCACTCTGGAAAACAGTATGGAGGTTCCTTGAAAAATTAAAAACACAACTAATCTACGATATAGCTGTTACACAGCTAGGTATTTACCCAAAGAATATAAAAACAAAGAAAAAAAAAACATTCAGGGACACCTGGTTGGCTCTGTCTTTAAGTGTCTTCCTTCGGTTCAGGTCATGATCCCAGGGTGCTGGGATCAAGCCCTGCATCCGGTTCCCTGCTCAGCGAGAAGCCTGCTTCTCCCTCTCCCAGTCCCCCTGCTTGTGTTCCCTCTCTCACTGTTTCTCTCTGTCAAATAAATAAAATCTTTTAAAAATATTATTTTTTAAAAAGCCCACTAATTCAAAGGGATACATGCACCATGATGTTTATAACAGTATTATTTACAATAGACAAAATATAGAAGCAGCCCAACTGTCCATCAATTGGCGAATGAATAAAGAAGTGGTACAGACAATGGAATATTATTCATCCATAAAAAAGAATGAAATTCTGCCATTTTCAGTGACATGGAGCTAGAGTATAATGTTAAGTGAATTAAGTCAGTCAGAGAAAGACAAATACCATATTTTTTCACTCATATGTAGAATTTAAGAAACAAAACAAACAAGCATAGGGGAAAAAGAGATACCAACCAAGAACCAGACTCTAACCTATAGAGAACAAACTGATGGTTATCAAAGGGTAGAAGGGTGGGGAGATGGGTTAAATAAGTGATGGGGATTAAGAAGTGTGTTTGTGCTGAGCACCAAGTAATTAAAATAAAAACTTTTAAAAATTATTTAAATAATTTTTGGAAAAAATATAAAAATAAAATTGAAGATTACTTTTTAATGTGTGGCAATGAGAATGTTTAGCATTAAACCCATGAAATCCAAATAATTTTATTTTATAAAAATAAAAACATTATATTTGTACTTAGATTGTTTTCAAAATAAAAATAAGGACCTTCAGAAAAGTAATCTAGAAAAAGATAACCAATCATAACCACATAAAATTGAAATGCACTAATAATTATAAATCATAAACTGATTAAATAAAAAGTAAAACAAAAATGGCATAAATAGCACTGAGTGCAGGTTCTTTGGCAAGAGCAATTTATTATACTCAACATTTTTACAAACCTAGCAAAATACAAACAAAATTTCAATGAAGGTTTTTAGAGAAAACTATAAAATATACAATGTGCATAATGTGCACAATTGGGAATGGAAAATAACCACAGATGTACAAGAAATAAAAAGATAGACAATAATTAAAAGACAAACAATAAAAAGTGTTTGGTAAGAATGGAAAGAAACGAGGGGTCCCTGGGTGGCAAAGGGTTAAGCACTGGACTCTTCATTTCAGTTCAGGTCTGATCTCAGGGTTGTGAGATCCAACCCAGGGTCGGGTTCTGCACTGGGCGTGAAGCCTGCTTAAGATTCTCTCTCTCCTTCTCCCTCCACACTGTGCATGCACTCTCTCTCTCTGTTGAAAGAAAGGAAAGGAAAGGAAAGGAAAGGAAAGGAAAGGAAAGGAAAGGAAGGAAGGAAGGAAGGAAGGAAGGGAGAAAGAAAAGAAACGAAACGAAACTAGAGCCCTAATACATTATTGGTGAGAATATAAATGCTGCAGACACTTGGCAACACAGTTGGGAATTTTTTGCACTATACAGTTATGCTTAAATTTACTACACGATCCAGTGTATTTGTTTTTCTATTACTGGTGTAACAAATTACTAAATTAGTAGCCTAAAAAAACACAAATTTATTAACCTCCAGTTTGAGTGGTTCTAAGTCCCAAACGGTATCCCATAGTGTCAACATCACTCCATTCCTTCCAGAGGTTCTATGAAGAATCCATTTTCCTGCCTTTTCCAGTCGTTAAAAACCAGCATTCTTTGGCTCATGATCCTTTCTTCCACCTTCAAAATCAGCAGTGTAGCATTTTGAAAATTTCTCTTTCTTCCTCTGACCTCTGCTTCTATCACATTTCCTTTCAGACGCATCCTATATGCCTCTGATAAGGACCCCTGTGTTTACATTGAGTTCACCTGAAAAAGCCGGGATAATCTCCCTTATTAGAGTGGTTAATCACATCTATAAAATATGTTTTATTTTGAAAGGTAACATAATAACAATTGCCATGGATTGAACATGGACATCTTTGGGGGCCAATTTCTCTGTCTACTATATCCAGCAATTTTACCGCTAGTATCTACTCAAGACAAATGAAAGCCTTTCTCCATACAAATTTTGTATATGAGTGTTCATAGAGCACTGTTCATTCATAATAGCCAAATACTGGAAACTATCCAATGTCTATCAACTGGTAAATGGATAAAAGGAACAAGATATTGACAGGTATTAAAACACAGATAAACTTCAAAAACCTCATGATAAGAGAAAAAGCTGGACTCAATAGACCACATACTGTATTTCATTTATATAAAGTTCCAGAAAAGGCAAAACTAAAGGCAGAAAGTAAATTAGTGGTTGCTTGGAGCTAGGTAGGAACAGGGAATTACTGCACATATTCTACAATTGGCCTATAGTGATGCTTGCATAATTCCGTAGATTTACTAAAAATACTACATTGTATACCAAAAACAAGTGGATTTTATATTATGTGAATTATGCCTCAATAAAGCTGATTTAGTTTTTAATCCATTCTATTGAAAATATTAGTAAATTGATGGAGCAACAGGACAGTACGTAAGAATTTATTATACTCAACATTTTTACAAACCTAGCAAAATACAAAAAAATTTCAACTATTTCAAAATATTTTTGACAATAATACTGAAGGAAAACATATGTCTTGAAATGTGTGATTACTTCCTGGAAAAGGCACAAAAATTTTTCCACTAGGAAAATCTTGTTGATTTAAATATTTAAATTTCCTGAGTGGCTAATGACATTAAAAATAAAATTAAGCAAATTACCATCACAGGGTTCATTACAACCTGTTTCTCATATTTTGCTGTATACAAGGCCTTTATAAGTACCTAGTTGCTCTGTGCAACCAGGGTGAGATTTGGGTTTTACTATGCAAGTGACTTAGATAAGAAATGAATTCAGCTCCCCGTTAAAAGTAGAGTGTGGAAGGGCCTGGGGTCCCAGAGAGAGCATGGTTCTGAACTAAGTGATGAAGTGGCTGCTTTCTAATCTAGCAAATCAAGTTACCCAAGAATAGCAGTACCATTTGATGGTATGCATCTGGGAGGCATCCACAGAGCTGAAGCTTTGTGATGTTCCTTAGCTCTGACAGTGGTTCTGTAAGGGGCAGAAACCCCTTTGTCACTTATCCAGTTACAGTTGACTCTTTTCTGCCACTGAGTTTTGAGTTATTTTTCAGAGAAAAATAATATTTAATTTACATGACAGAGAGTTTCTATTTTTAATGTATAAAGAACTTTTAGAAATCAATAAGCAGAAGATGAATGTCCTAGTTAAAAAGAGCGATTTACTTAAGAACATACATTTATAATAATTAAACATATGAGAAGATGCTCAATCACACACAAATAAAAAAATCAAATTAAAACAATAATGTGCTATTTTTCATGTTTTAAATTGGCAATCTTGAAAAGAGGAATACTAACCACTAAAAGCAAAACTGAATGTAATAAGCAGTCGGTTATACTGTGAGTAACTATGTAAGTAAATACTAACTTATAAAGAATACCGATAATATTTTAGAAAATTTTAAGTAATATTTATTTGATCCAGAAATTTTTTAGGAATTTACATATTAAGAAATACTTCACTCTCTGATCCCTGGAGCCTTGAACACTGCATATCACTTGGTAGATAATCAATAAATATTTGTTCACACTATTTGTGGAAAGATATTTACAAAAGTCTTGTTACAATAGTATTGAAAAATGTAAAATGTTGGAAATAACAAAATTTAAATCAATATGGGATCAGTTAAATTATAAAATAGTAAAATGCTCTGCAATCATCAAAGCCAATCAGGTAGGTCTATGTGTGTATGAACACTTGTTAAGAACTGGTTGGTGTAACAACATCAAATTGCTGTCAGATTCAAAAGTCATAAAGTAAATTATTGGTACCTTTTTTTTTAATTTTTAAAAATATTTATTTATTTATTTGAGAGAGATGCACAAGTGCAAGCGAGGGGCAGAAGGAGAGGGAGAAAAAGTCCCAAGCAGACTCTGTGCTGAACTCAGAGCCCAACATGTGGCTCGATCTCATAGCCCATGAGATCACAACCCATGAGATCACAACGCAAGCCAAAACCAAGAGTTGGATGCTTAACTGAGTACACCACCCTGGTACCCCAGTAAATTTATAATTTACATATAGCAGTAAACACATACACACATTCAAATGTGCTCATATGCACACCAAGCCCTCTTCCCAAAAGAAAAAATAAACACATATGAATAAAATGTAACTAATTGTGATAAATATATTTGCAAAATACATGACAGATAAAGGATTTTATGTCTAATAAAGTGGTATCTAGAAGCAATAAAATGTGCTATTCCTACCAAGATAACAATGTATATAGATGTATCTGAATTGTTCTTCCTCCAAGCTGCCTTTTCTCCTTCTTTCTGGAGTGAGACCATCACCTGAATAGGCACACTAGCAGAAAACCTGAGAGGGCAATTAATTAAACAGGTCCACTATTACCTGAGGAAGATAAAGACATCAATAGCTATGCTGTTCTTTTTAAATCCTGGTGGGATCAAAGGTCCTGAAACAGAGAGGAGGGCTTATCTAGCTTTGGGACCAGGGACAAAATTTTAAACAGGGACCACTATTATTCCATGAAGGATTTTCCTGCAAAGGGAAAAAAGCCAACTACATTCCTCTTTTTTTGAGTACATGGTTTAGCCTGAGAATCATTAGAGAGGTTTCAGCCCCTACTCATCCTTTCATTGGTCATTTTTGTGCAGTGTGATTCTTGTATAATCATAAATGATGTCCCTGGACATAAATTTACTGAAATGCTCAGGAGAAAACAAAGTACTGTGAGAAGTGAGAAGGCCTTCCCTGGCTTGTTTTCTCCTCAGGATCACATCTAATTCTAGAAAGGCCTGTCTCTGATGATATACTTGTGAATACCTAAAAAGGGATCAATGATGATCCCCGATTCATCACCTGTCACAAAAATAGAAATTACTGTGCTACCACCAATTACTAACAGCCTAGCTTGCTAGGTGAGGCCACAATAATTCATGAACAAATAAAGAGGAATAACAACATAGGACATCAAAGAACCAAAGAAAGGAAAGACAAGATGCATACCTAGAACAAGTAAATAAAACTCAGACTTTTAAGTAAAAAGCAGTAAGAGATCTCTACATTTTAAAATCAAGAATAAAATGTTTATAATGCCTTTTAAAATAACCTTATAATTTAAACTCAGTCAACAAACTAAAAAAAAGTAGGTGATCAATATTGAGAATTATGGATTAGAATGTCAAGAGTAATACCAAAACATGTGGTGAAATAAAGAACAAAAATAGAACTAGTAAAAGCAAAGATAAAAAACTTGAATAGTTACAGAACATATCCAAATGTAGACATTCCAGAATGAATAAAAGTATAGAAGTGACAAATAAGCAAGTAATAAAAGATTATTTATGTTTATGATAAGAAAAAAAGACTGATTCTTCAGACAGAAAGGGCTCATTGAAATTCAAGCAAGATTAATTTGTTAAAAAGATGTAGACTCATGCTTTTGAAATTGTTGAATAACAAATATAAGGAGAGAATCTTAGAAGTTTCCCTACAGAAAGAACAAACTTCTTATCAGGGAACGATGATCAGACTTTTCATACCTGGTACAGAAAACAAGATGATGATCAAATAACATCTACAGTCTACTGAGAGAAAATGATCTGCCTTTCAAGAATTCCATAGCTAGACAAGATACCATTCCCCCATCAAAAAGAAAGAAAGATAGCACTAGGCAAATTGCACAGAGACTGTCAGAGCATAGTTGATACATTCTTTAAACTAAGTAAAATTGAGTAAGAACATGGATCTCAAAAAATGGGAAAGATAAAATAAACACAAATATCTATACCCGTATACATATGTGCATCAGACTACATAAGTGTGCGTGTGTGCGCGCACGCACACGCGTCTGTGTTTTGAATGAATGTGACATATATTTAACAATTTTTGACTCTCCCTTTTAACTATCTTATCACCTTGGGATGGGCTCAGTCACCCTGGTGACAGTAAGGAGCAAAGGAAGAATTTAAAGTAGCAAGCAGCCATGTGGTTAATAAAGCAAGCCAAATTACAAAGTCTCCTACTCCAATTTCCAGGATCTCCCCTAAAAAGTCTACCAGCAGTTGTTCACTTATTACTGACTTGAATCATATTATGTGAAATGCTATGGTCCTGCAATTACTGAGAAACTCTTGAGCTCTCAGGATTAAAATAATTTATCTTGTTTATAACCCAAAAGCACTTTCTTATAACTTCGTTGTCTGAAGCTCTCCTACATTTCTTACAGGAATTTTCCTTACGTGGAGCTAGTTAGACCAATTTACCACACTTACAGCCTGTTGTACCTTTTTGCATGCAACTTTTCTTAACAAGACATCATTATCATGAGAAAAAACTTGCAGCCAAAGCCACTGGTACTGGGACCTGTACTTGGACTTTCTGTTCCATTTGGCTGAACTCTCTGTTCTTGACCCACCTACTTTTATAGGTGAAAGATTAAAAAAATCAATGTGACATCCTCTCCACTTACTGCTTTTCCTAATATTTCCTTATTTCCAATAAATACATCTAGTATTTTTTCCTCCTTAAAAAATAAGGAATCCTTCTGATGCCCATTTGCTTATAAAAATGTTATAAAACTATTTAGGAATGAAATATGTAGACAACAATACCAGCCTGAAACTAAAAGTTTTAAATTATCTCAGGAGATGAAAAATTCGTAAAGGGTAGAAAAGTAAATAGAGACAGTACTGTTTATATCATTTCCTTTCAGTACAAATGAAGACAATATTTTTCAGCATTCCTTGCAATAGGGTGGGACCATGTGACTAATTCAGAATGGTAAAATGTGAGAGTAAGTGAGGCATATGAACACATTTCTTGAAGCTTCAGCTTTACCTTCCTGTACCACAACCACTAAGGGGGAGCATGTATTGAGATGCTCAGGTCGAAAGATGGAAACAGCTTAAGGAGCTTCCTTTCAGAGCTGCTAAAGCTCCTAGAAACTTTGCATAAATAAGAAATAAACATTAATGTGCAAAGCAACTGAGATTTGGAGATTTTCCCCCACCCCTACATATCATAACTTAGCTCATTCTAAATAATACAGGAAGCAAAAAAACAGAGGTGGGGAAGTAAATGTTTTCTAAAGCTTTTATCTGGAATTGTCATTTGCTTTGGTTAATATAATAAGGAAAAGAAGATATATTAAATTATGATTGTTAGGAATAGAAAGATAAGCATCACCATATTGAAAAGCATAGTTGAACATAATTAGCAAGGCAAAAAAGGGAAATAACACAAGTATAATAAATCCAGCAAAAGAATAAAAAGAAAAAGAAAACAAAAGCAAAGTAAAATAAATAGCCAACATAAAATAAAATGCAAGTAATAAAAACAATTATATCATTTATAACACTAAATGTGTACATGCTGAATTTCTTGATTAGAGAGGATAATTGTTAGAATGGGTAAAATAAAATCTACACATATGTTGTTTACCCAAAAAAATTTAAAATAAAGTGATAAAAACAAGTTAGAAATAAGAGATAGGCAAAAGATTCCTAGACAACTGTGAACAACAGAAATTAATCTTGAGAAAGCATGGGAAAGACTAAAAAGAGGACAAAACAAACCAGGAGAAGTTAAATAATGAATTTTAAAACTGAAATTTATAAATGAGGAAAGAAAACACAGTAGAAAAATTTAGCAAACAAAACTAAATGGGTTTTTCCCCCCCTACTTTGGCAAGAGTAATGAAATATATAAAACTTTAGAAGCTCAATACACACACAAATTTTATAAGGGGATATCTTTTTATTAATTAACTATTTCTGGGCACTAGATGTAGATGTTAACTACATAGATGGGCAATTGTGGCATTTCTGTGCATCTCTCAGGACCTTCATAATTAGAACTATTGGCAACAATCTAAATATTCATCAGTAGAGGGCTGGGTAAAGCAGTGATACAATAGCCACCAAAGGAACACTTGACATAAAACAATATATGATAATATACATAAACAGTTATAGCCATGGAAAGGCACACAATTTTAAAAATAAATTGACAGGCTATAAATATCATGTACAATATGCTCATGTAATAATTTCTATGTACATAAAGGAAAATATCTGAAAGGATTTAGATGATGGGATTTTTAGTGCTATCTTTGTTACCTTCTTGTTAATTCCTTTTTAGGATTTGAATTACTATTCTGTATTAATATTGCTTTTATAATGAGGAAATGCACTTTTCACTTTGAAAAATAGAAAAAAAATCATGAGTTCTCGGCATTTTTAACAAATGAGTTCAGACAGAGGTCACAAATATTTCAAAATTATATACTGATTGCTTTTGTATATAATTCAGTCTTAGGGACCATCATCAAAGGAAGGGCTAAGTATAGATTTAAAATCAGTGGATGAGACAATAAGCATTATTTTTTGCTTCATAGTAAGTTTAGCTCATTATCTGACTGTAAAAAATGCAAAAGGAGGGCAGATACTTGGTTCTTTGTGGAATAACAATTAATAGCTTCCTAACAATTGAGCTTGACCTACCAAAAAATTAACTTTGGACTCATTCGGAACTTTCTCAACTTCTCCCATATTTCTTACCTTACTTCTGTGATAAGGTTTAGAATTTTTCATATTTCATAGTAATATGTATGTGTATTTTGCTAAAATAGAATTCATATAATGCATACATTAAACCAATTTACAATTTCAAGAAGACACATTTAAACACAAGGAGGTTGTCAAGATAATCTGATGAGTTTAAATATATTGAAACAGTTGGCTGATAGACAAAGCTAATTAGAATTTACTTATCTCCTCTATATGGAAACTGCATTTCTAAAGTCATTCCTGAGTAAGAGGACAGTTTTTGCTTTCCTGATGCTAAGATAGCTCTGATTCAGAGTACTCTCTACTTTCTATTTGAACAAGTATTCTTAAATGTTTCATATCTCCTAATTAATCTTATTTTAAACTATTTTGACCTATTCTGAGTAAGTTTGGCAACAAAAAATTCTTCTCTAGAGAAGACAGTAAAAATCATGAGGTAAAAATCTATCATTTGGATCTTAATCTAATCAATCTAAATATATTGAGGGCCTAAAGACACATGACTTTATTGCAACTACTAAAAATACAAAAGGGAATAGAATAGAGTAACTTTCCTTCAGACATCCTGATAGAAACCTGAAGAGAAAAATAATGTGAGATTCATAATTATAAGAAAAAAATATTATAATTTTTGTAGAAATATTTTTCTAATATAAAACTTGGGGCACCTGGGTGGCTCAGTGGGTTAAAGCCTGTGCCTTCCTCTCAGGTCATGATCCCAGGGTCCTGGAATCGAGCCCCGCATTGGGCTCTCTGCTCAGCAGGGAGTCTGCTTCCTCCTCTCTCTCTCTGTCTGCCTCTCTGCTTACTTGTGATCTCTGTCTGCCAATAAATAAATAAATTCTTTAAAAATAAATAAATAAATAAATAAAACTCCAAAAAACAGATGTTATTTATTAGATATATATATATATATACTTACTATGACTTAAGTAGTAAGATACATATCTCTACCAAACAAAGTATATAATGCCTCTGGATTAAAGGAAACAAGTGTGGTTTCAGATTCAATAACTGGGTTCTATTAGACATGGTGTCCTGTCATTCTTAGTGGTGATATATAGCTCTTCTAAGTACAGAACGTATCAGTGGAGGATTTGTATTTCATAAATAATTTATTTTATTTTATAAACCAAGAAATAATACCTGCATTAATACAGTTTATATAATTCATCAACAAATGTTTTAAAATAAAGCATGAAAATTCCACAAAATTCCAAAAGGCCTTATTTCAATTTTGTATCACATGAGGATTTGTGGAGAAGAAGTATATGGAAAATAAGTATAATGTAGTGTTCACTGTAGAAGGCAGAAATGCTCTCTGCCCAGCCCCTCAAAGATGTCTAGACCTGTAAATGCATTGCATTTTATGGCAAAGGGAAATTAAGCTGATCTTAAAACAGAGATATTGTCCCTGGTTATTTGAACCAATTTGAGATTGCTACTTAGAATTGGAAAGGGGAAGCACAAAGGATGTATGAGAGAAATGGGTGATGATGGGAAGAAAAGAAAGAAGGAAGGAAACTAGAAAGGAAGGAGGAAGGAATGAAGGGAGGAAAAGTGGGAGGGAGGTGGTTCACCTTCCACTCCTGATTTATTGGGAATTCATTTTCAGTTCAAGCACAGCAACTAAGGTATGGCCATTGTAATTATATATTTAGGAAGTTTTCCCCTCCCATTTGCATGAATAATGGCCACAGCAACAGGAAGGCCAAAAGTGTATATAGAAAGAGATCTTAAATGTAGAATGGAAAGAAAATGTGAATTTAAAAATCATTATACAAAATATGAGTATTCCCTTCTTTATTTGAATTAGACCAGTGGCTGGGACTTAGAAATTTCTTTTTAATCAAAATTTTGGAACAGCGTTATTTGTAGCAATATACTTTAAGCTGTGTAAGATAAAATATTTACATGGTAGATCATTTTCTGTTTCTCATTATTTGCCTAACCTCAGATTATTCTGCATTTCAAAATTTACCCTTTTATTCTTTTTCTAAGTTCATATTTGAAGCTATATTCTCACTCATTGAATTTATACCATTTATAGTGTGTGCTTATTTGTCTCAGTTAACAATCCATCTTATGAATATCAGAAATACAAGAGTGAGTTGAAAAAAAGGATGCTGACTCTCTTGGCTTACATTTTACAAAATTTGAATTTTCCCATTGAGCAAAATTTTCTGAACTTTAAGCCCACTGATGTTTAGTGTATCTAACACATTGCAATAGCTAAGTGAATTTATTTGCAAAACATTTCTAAGGTCATTTAAAGAAAAAAAGCTGTCTCAGTCATAAAAAATATTTTTTAGACTTACAAAATATAAATTTATAAGAAAAGAAAGCTTTGCAAAACAATACTACCACTTAAAATATCAAATACAAAAATATTTTGTACAGTGTATTGTATTCAAATATATTGCTAGATATCATGCTTATATATAAATATAAACAATTTCTCATTCAAACACATGAAATATGGACTATTAGGGAATGATGACTTTGAAATTTTGATTATGTGGAAATTTCTAAGCAAGTCTTTGTTATATTTAACATAAACTTATTTGATCATTTCATATAGTGACCAAAAATAACTGAATTCACAGTGATTTATTCTGCAAAATTATTTAGAATAAGGTTACAATAATTAAGTGGCATTTAATTCAAACACCTTCTAAGCAGATTCTTGCTGCTTCACATTAACTGGTTCATTTGGATTATCTCATATTGTTTCCACCCATGATACCATGGTATCATGCATAGTGGGAGTAGTCTTGGGTTATGAATTTTAATAAGTTTTTATAGCTGTTCACTGAAAACCAAGGAGCCAATGAACAAAACATTAGAGTGGCTTATGAATCAAATATTAAGCTGGATTTTTGAATTACTATTTTCTAAATTTTTGTCAACTTCTAGCATTAAAGTTAATCATTTCTATTCAAAAGTAGTCCAACCTAAATATATTTTAAATTAAAAATCTCTTTGAAGGGGTGCCTGGGTGGCTCAGTGGGTTCAGTGGGTTAAAGCCTCTGGCTTCCGCTCAGGTCATGATCCCAGGGTCCTGGGATCCTGGGATCAACCCCGCATTGGGATCTCTGCTCAGCAGGGAGCCTGCTTCCCCCTCTCTCTCTGCCTGCCTCTCTGCCTACTTGTGATCTTTGTCTGTCAAATAAATAAATAAAATCTTTTAAAAAAAAGTCTCTTTGAAGACCTTGATAATTAATCTTTCATTCCATGACCTTTCTTCTGTTAAATCTCTTTCCATATAATGCAAAATCTAAATGCTCAGTGCATTGCTATTCCATTAGATAGATGTTTCACAATTTTCCTCTTTTCACAATATCATCTATCTCTCAAATTTAAAAAACACTTTATAGATACATTTTTGATGGGAATGCTACTGATTGCTCTTTCATTATGTATACACATACAAGCAATATGGTAATAATAAAATACACATATAAGTATGAAGATAAATAACAATGAAAACATCTGTTCTATTATATAGATTAAGGACAAAATATACCCAGATCTTCATCCCAATCAACCATCACTTTCTATATAATTGTTTGTCTTGAATATTTTGTCATGTATAAATAAATATCAAAACACTTATCTTTGCCTGGAGATTCTCCCCAAATGCAGAACTCCTTCCCACAAGCTTGTCTGGATTCTCTTGATGTTTCTTTTTATCTATGTTTCATAGAGCCACATCAATCAGTCTATACCCCAACCCCATACCTTACCAGAGATGGAAGACAATGCAAGTCCAGAGAAGACTCACTGGTGAGAAATAAAAATAATTGAAAGAAGCAGAGCAAAGTTCATCTGTTGAAAAAATGCCATTTTTGGCATAGAGTTAAGAGAAAAAGAAGATGAAGAAAAAGAATAATGGGTAAGGTTTATCCATGGGCAAAGTAAAGCAAGAGAAAGACAGAATAGTCTGAAATTACTCTAGAGAGTCAAAACCATGCCATGTAAGAACTTTGGCAGCCTTGTGGGACCATTTAAAAGTGAGGCTATACCCAAGAAGAGCTAACCAGGAACAGTGGCTCCCCCCAGTGATGAGCCACTTACTATTGCAAAATAGGATTAAAGATAAGCATACTGACTCCTTTCTAGAGAAAGTAAAAGTGGGAAGTCTAATGTACAATTTTCTTCAACTTAGAATCAATCATGTTATGCATCTGATTTTTTCCCTCCAGAGTTAAATACATTTTTATTCACCTTTAAAACCAAAGTTGAGGGCGCCTGGGTGGCTCAGTGGGTTAAAGCCTCTTCTTTCAGCTCAGGTCATGATCCCAGGGTCCTGGGATTGAGCCCCACATCGGGCTCTCTGCTCCACGGAGAGCCTGCTTCTTCCTCTCTCTCCCTGCCTGCCTCTCTTGCCTACTTGTGGTCTCTGTTTGTCAAATAAATAAATAAATAAAATC
The DNA here is from genome assembly GCA_004024625.1 of Mellivora capensis. Classification (NCBI taxonomy): domain Eukaryota; kingdom Metazoa; phylum Chordata; class Mammalia; order Carnivora; family Mustelidae; genus Mellivora; species Mellivora capensis. Next base: position 38,707 of record PISX010011457.1, read on the forward strand.
TTAAAAAAAAATAAAATCAAAGTTGAAACAACGAAACCTCTTTGTTTATTTATATATTAGTCTTATGAGAAAACAATAAATAGAAGCAAATATTAATTTTCATTAATAATTTCTCACAGAATATAAGCAATAAATGATAAATTTTAAAATAATTTTGCTGTTCCTCCAGAGTTGAACAAATGTATTTAAAGAATTAAATATCAAAGTTTGTGGAGAAGATGGTGGAGTAGGAGAATCCTGGGCTCACTTCATCCCACAGATACACCTAGATAACATCCACATCGGTGTAAATAACCCAGAAAATGACCCAAACTGTGGCAGAACAAACTCTCCACAAGTAAATGTAGAAAAGAGGCCACATCAAAGAGATTCAGCAATGTGGATGGAAGCCAACTGACCTGCAGGACTATTAGCAGGAGGGAGGGATGCTGCAGGAATGGAGGGAGAAGAGGAACAGACCCACCCCAGGCACCCCAGGCATGGGGGATCCAAAAGGAGAAGATGAGTCACATAACATGTGGCTTTGAAAACCAGAAAGGGTTAACTTTGCAAATTTCTACAATCAAAACACCTAGAAACTTAAAAATGTGTGGACTTGGCTCTAAGAGGGCAGAGGGTAATAGGAAACTGAGTTCTTGCCCTTAAGAGATGGCATAACAAACAGCCTCATTGATATATAGTACAGAAGCAGTAGTTGTGTTTTTTTTTTAAGATTTTATTTATTCATTTGAAAGACAGAATGAAAGAGCACAAGCAATGGGAGCAGCAGAGGGAGATGGAGAAGCAGGCTCTCCACTGAGCAGGGAACCCAACACAGGGCTCAATCCGAGGACCCTGGGATCAAGACCCCAGCTGAAGGCAGACACTTAGCCATCTGAGCCACCAGGTGCCCCAGAAGCAGCAGTTTGAAAAATGCCTGGGGTTTTTCAGGTATACACCTTCCAATATACCCTCAGGAGGTGCTCAAACAAAACAGTTGCACAAACTTACAGTGTGCAAGCAGCTCCAGCAGGGGGCAGACCTTTCCAAAGTGACTCTTACCCAGGGACAGAGAAAGAAATCTCCAGTCTTACTGGCCCTAGCAATAGGCTGAGGGCAGATATCAGATCTGACTTCAGGTCTCACCTACCAATGACAACACAGTTCAGTGCTACTGCATTTCTGGCAAATGCCCAGGGTTCAATAAAAACACTGGGACCAAATCCTACCTACAACAGGCAAAGAGAGCCATTGCAAATGAGTAAAGACAAAAGTGGCTGAGCCACAATAGTAGGACACACACAACAAACATAGGAGATACCCCTGAAGCACCAGATTCTGGTAATAGGGGATATTATACTGCAAGGCATTGAATGACCTCTTCTTCATAAGGCTACTACTTTCAAAAGCAGGAGATGTAGTTTACTTTCCTAACACGTAGAAATAGACACAGAGCTAGACAAAATGAGGAGACAAAGGTGTATGTTCCAAATGAAGGAACAGAACAAAATCAAGGCAAGAGAGCTAAATGAAGCAGAAATTATATGCTTGATAGAGAATTTAAAGTAATCTCATAAAGGTACTCACTGAACTTGAGAAAAGGCTGGAGGACCTCACTGAGATCGCAACAAAGAGTTAGAAAACAAAAAAAGAACCAATCAGAGATGAAGAATTCATTAACTGAAAATAAAGACACACCAAATGGAATAAATAATAAGCAAGAGGGAGTAAAAGAATGGATGAGTGACCTAGGGGACATAGTAATGGAGAGCAAGTTAATTGCCCTAATGAACAGGAGAGAGAAAAATAATAACAAAAGATAGAGTTTGGGAATTCAGTGACACAATCAAGTTTATTAATATTTACTCTACAGGGTTCACAGAAGGAAAAGAGAGAAAGGGGCAGAAAATTTATTTGAAGAAATAAATAGCTGAAAGTTTCCTGAATCTGGGGAAGGAAACAGAAATCCAGAAAGAGGAAATCAAAATGTGCACAGAGGGGCACCTGGTTGGCTCAGTGGGTTAAAGCCTCTGTCTTCAGCTCAGGTCATGATCTCAGGGTCCTGGGATCAAGTCCCACATTGGACTCTCTGCTTGGCAGGGAGACTGCTTCCTCTTCTCTCTCTGCCTGTCTCTCTGCCTACTTGTAATCTCTGTCTGTCAAATAAATAAATAAAATCATTTTAAAAAGATGTGCATAGAGGCAAATGAAACTGAAAAACAACAGTCCAAAGTCTTTGGGGTGCACCAAAAGCTATCCTAAAAGGGAGTTTTTAGTAACACAGGCCTACCTCAAGAAGCAAGAAAAATTTCAAATAAACAACATGAACTTATACCTAAAGGAACTAGAAAAAAAAAAACAGTAGAGAGAAAGAAAGAATGAAGATTAGAGCAGAAAGAAACAAAATAGAAACAAAAACAAAACAAAAAACAAAACAGAACAGATCAGTGAAACTAGGAGGTGGTTCTTTAGAGATCAACAAAAGCAATAAACGTCTAAAATCAAAGAGAGAGAGAGAGGACTCAAGTAAACAAAATCAGAAATGAAAGAGGAGAAATCACCACCACCACCACAGAAATATTTAGGATTATAAGAGATTATTATGAAAAAAAATGACAACAGTCAGACAATCTAGAAGAAATTGATAAATTTTTAGAAACATAGAACCTCCCAAAAAGAATCAGAAACAGAAAAATTGAACAGACTTACTACCAGCAATGAAATGGAATCAGTCATCAAAAAACTCCCAACAAACAAAGGTACAGTACAAGATGGCTTCACAGGTAAATTCTAACAAAGACTTAAAGAGTTAGTACCTATTCTCAAATTATTCCAAAAGACTGAAGAGGAATGACAGCTTCCAAACTCATTTTAAGAGGCCAGCATTACCTGATATCAAAACCAAATTAAGACACTAAAAAGAGAGAGAGAGAGAGAGAGAGACACAACTACAGGCCAATATCTTTGATAAACATAGATGCAAGAATCTTCAAGAAAATACTAGCAAACACAATCAACAGTATATTAAAAAAGTAATTCACCATGATCGAGTAGGATTTATTCCTCAGATGCAAGGGTAGTTCAATATTACCAAATCAATCAACATGATACTTCAACAAGAGTAAAGATAAAAACCATATGATCATTTTAACAGATGCAGAAAAAGCTTTTGACAAAGTACAACATACATTCATGATAAAAACCCTCAACAAATTGGGCTTAGATGGAACATACATCAGCATCATAAAGGACATATATAAAAAACCCACCACTAACACCATACTCGAAGGTGAAAAACTGAGCCTTTCCCCTAAGGTTAAAAAGAGGCCAAGGATGTCCTCTATCATCGCATTTATTTGTCACAGTACTGGAAGTCCTGGCCAGAGCAATCAGACAACAAAAAGAAATAAAAAGCATCCAAATTGGTGAGGAAGAATTAAAATTGTCACTATTTGCAGATGACACAATACTGCATATAGAAAACCCAAAAGATCACTAAAAAACTACTAGAACAGCTAGATGAGTTCAGTAAGGTTGCAAGCTACAAAATCAAGATACAGAATACATTGCATTTCTATACACTAATAATGAAGTTGCAAAAAATGAAATTTTTTAAAAAACCTATTATAATTACACAAAAATGATAAAATACCAAGGAATAAACTTAACCAAGGAGGTAAAATCTCTGTACTCTGAAAACTACAAAATACTAAGGAAAGAAATTAAAGATGACACAAAGAAATGGAAAGAAATTCCATGCTTCTGTATTGGAAGAACAAATATTGTTTGTTTAAATGTCCATACTACCCAAAGCAGGTATCTTTAAATCTAAAATGAGCTTCTTATAGGCAGCTTATAATTGGTCTTGTTTTTGTTTTGTTTTGTTTTGTTTTGTTTATCCATTCTGATAACCTATGTTATTTGACTGAAGCATTTATTTCACTTACATTTGGAGTAATTATTGATATATATGAATTTAGTGTCATTTTATTACTTGCTAATAGTTACTTCCAGGGTTTTCTTAGTCTTTGTCATTTTTGGTCTTTCATTCCCACTCAAAGAGTCTCCTTTAATATTTCTTGCAGGATTCATTTAGTGGTTATGAATTCCTTTAGCTTTTGTTTGTCTGGGAAGGTTTTTATTTTGCCTTCTTTTCTGCATGAGAGCTAGTTTCCTTATGATTGTGGTTTTAAATTCTGGATCAAGCATATTATGTATATCTGTTTTGATTAGATCTCTAGTCATAGCCTTTCCTTGTTCTCTCTTTTGGTATGAATTCCTCCATCTTGGCATTTTTTTCTACGCCTCTGTCATCTTCTGTGTGTTAGAAAAGCCTGTTATGTTTCTTTCTCCTGAGAGGTCAAATACTGTCCAGGACCTAATGCTTCAAGAAATGTCTCTATGGGGGGGCTGGGTGGCTCAGTCTTTAAGTGTCTGTCTGCAGCTCAGGTCATGATCCCAGGGTTCTGGGATCAAGATCTGCATCAAGCTCCCTGCTCCATGGAAAGCTGGCTTCTCCTTCTCCCATTCCCTCTGCTTGTGTTCCCCTCTCTCTCTGTGTTTCTCTCAAATAAATAAAATCTTTTTTTTTTAAGTGTCTCTGGTGTATGCTGTGTGCACTCTGATGCTGTGTTTTGATTGTTCTTCCTTCATGTCAGTCCTTTGCAGTTTCTCCTTGCCTATAATGGGGAGTGTTTGAACCTTGGCCAGAGTGTGGTGAGTTTTAACTAGGTGTGTTCTGGTTTGCTCATTAAAAGAGACTTAGTGTTATTTCCACTACAGCTGAAGTTTTGTAGAACTCTATGACTAGTAGATATGATACATGTAGGAGGCTTGTGCTGGTCTTCTGGGGTAGAGGCCTGTTGCTCTGGTTCTCAGGTATACCTACCTGAGAAAAGCAGCACCTGCAGAGTGCAGGGAGAGCAGGGTCAGGGCTTGGTGTAAGCAGTTTAGGCCATCACAGCTGGCACTGTGCTGCTTACTGAAGTTAGTTTATGCTGAGGGGTGCAGGACAAAAATGACATCACCCTTTCCTTTGTCCCAGAGAGAGAGTTTGAGCCTGCCACTGTCCAGGAAACCCTCCCAGAAGAGTGAACAATCTGCTAGCATGTGTCCCAGGTATTCCTCAGATCCCTGACTTTACCCTGACTGTGTCCAGGCCATCTGTCCACCTGGCAGCACAGCACAACTGTATTCTACCCCAGGCAAGCTGGGCGAGTTTTAAAACTCCAAACTTTAGGGACCTGGCATGGCACAGACCCACACTATTTCCTCTGGGAGAGGGTATTGGTGTGCTGTAATGGATGCAAGTTTGTCCCAGAAGTGCAGGGGAATGGATTTTGGAGTAAAGTGCAGCAAAGAGCTGGTGTTCAGGTGGCTAACCTTAGCAGGTGTCTCTGCACTTAGGTTGAGTGGGGGAGGGTAATGGTGCTTGCCAGGTATTTTGTCCCCAGAGAGGCAATGCTACTTCTCTCATATGCTCTCCAAGAAGGGGGAAGCATCTCTCCCAGTTAGTCCCAGGGGATCCTCAGATTGAGCCATCTGTTCTCAGCCTATCTACCCTCCTTCTCTACAGGAGCACTTGAGCACCCTCAGGGCTCCACATTGACTAGGCCATGGACCTCTAAAACTCCTGTCTTTGACCTGAATTATAAATACTCACAAAAATTAGTCCCTCTTGTTTTCCCAGTCAATGTCTTTGGGGAAGTGTTTTCCTTATGTGATCCCTTATATGCCTCTCTCTCTCTCTCTCTCTCTCTCTCTCTCTCTCTCTCATGTTGCTGCTTCTGGGACCAGAACTCCCTTCCCTCTGTAACACCCATGAAACTTTTCTCCTGGAACTTTCACTATTTGAAGATGACACGATATTCTGTGTAGAAAACCTAAAAGACTTCACCAAAAAATTGCTAGAAATGATACACAAATTTAGTAGTCACAGGATACAAAATTGTCCAGAAATCAGCTGCATTTCTATACACTAATAATGAAGTAGCAAAAAATAGAAATCAAAGAATTGATCCCACTTACAATTGCATCAAAAACCATAAGATGTCTAGGAATAAACCTAATCAAAGAGGTAAAAGCTCATGGATTAGAAGAACAAGTATTGTTAAAATGTCAATACTATCCAAAGCAGTCAACACATTTAATGAAATCGCTATCAAAATACCACCAGCATTTTTCACAAAGCTAGAACGAACAATTCTAAAATTTGTATGGAACCACAAAAGACCCCAAATAGCCAAAGAAATTTTGAAAAAGAAAAGTAAAGCTGGAGGCATCACAATTCTAGACTTCACATTATATTACAAAGCTGTAGTGATCAAGACAGTATGGTACTGGCACAAAAACAGGCACAAAGATCAATGGAACAGAACAGAAAACCCAGAAATGGACCCACAGCTATATGATCAAATGATCTTCAACAAAGCAGGAAAGAATAGCCACTGGAAAAAAGACAGTATCTTCAACAAATGGTGTTGGGAAAACTGGACAAAAACATGCAACAGAATGAAACTGGACTACTTTCTTACACCATACACAAAAATAAACTCAAAACGAATGAAAGACCTAAATGTGAAACAGGAAACCATCAAAATCCTGGAGGAGAACACAGGCAACCACCTCTGTGGTATCAGCTATATCAATTTCTTACTAGACACATCTCCTGAAGCAAGGGACACAAAAACCAAAATGATCTACTGCGACTTCATCAAGATAAAAATCTTCTGCACAGTGAAGAAAACAATCAGCAAAACTAAAAGACAATCCACAGAATGGAAGAAGAGATTTGCAAATGACACATCTGACAAAGGATTAGTATCTAAAATCTATGAAGAGCTTATCAAAGTCAATACCCAAAAAACAAATAATCCAGTTAAGAAATGGTCAGTGCATTTTTCCAAAGGCATACAGATGGCTAACAGACCATGCAAAGATGCTCGACATCACTGATCATCAGGGAAATATAAATCAAAACTATAATGAGATATCACCTCACACCTGTCAGAATGGCTACAATGAGCAACACAGAAAACAACAGGTATTGACAAGGATGTGGAGTAAAGGGAACTCTCTTATACTATTTGTGGGAATGCGAACTGGTGCAGCCACTCTGGAAAACAGTATGGGGGTTCCTCAAAAAGTTCAAAATAGAAATATACATATATATGTACATATATATATGTACATATATATAATACATTTATATATAATATACATCTTATATAAATATATAAAATATAATTATATATACATATTATTATTGATAAAATTAATAAATAAATTAATTAATTAAATTAATACAATATAATTATATATACATATTACATATTATATTCTATTATATATAAAATTATATTCTATTACATAGAATATTACTCAGCCATAAAAAAGAATGAAATGTTGCCTTTTGCAATGATGTAGATGGAGCTACAGTATATTATGTTGAGTGAAATGGGTCAGAGAAAGACAAATACCATTTATATTTACTCATAAGTATAATTCAAAAAACAAAACAAATGAGCAAATGAAATATATATATTATATATATATATATATATTACACATATAATCTTATCTATCTGTCTATCTAGATACAGGGAGACAAACCAAGAAATAGACTCTTACCTATATAGAACTAACTGATGGTTACCAAAGGCGATGGAGTGGAGAGTTGGGTTAAATAGGTGATGGGATTCCTTAATCCCCAATGCACATGTGATGAGCTCCAGGTGATGTATGGAATTACTGAATCACTATATTTATTGCATACCCAAAACTAATCTAACACTATAAAAAATAAAGGTAGTCTTATACCAAAAAAAAAAAAAAATCACCTCACACAATAAAGGATTATTTTTCTCAAAAAATTATTCCATCTCCTGAAAATAAAAGGGAAATTTCTAGCCTGTCAAAGCTCTGTCCGAGAAGACAATAAAGCTTTCAGTGGGTCCAGGGCATGTGCACACTGATTGGATCACAGGAGTATGGAAGTTATTTTCCTATCCATTCTAAGCACATCCTTGGAAAGGAGAAAGACATACATTTTCCCTTTCCCTCACCCATAGTGGAGTGGATGTCAAAGGGTCACAATTCTCCAGCATGTTTAGCATCCAATTATACCATCCAATAACTGTCATTACTTCTTCTTATAATTTGGATGTAATAATACCTTGCTTTACTAACTAACATTTATCGACTGAGAAAAGAGGCAGAACTGAAATAAAACAGAAACATTCATTTGGGGTCTTAGAATTGCAATTTGAAAGCACAAATGCAGGTAGCAACCCAAACTGTGTCCCACTAGGTAACAAAAGTTAGAGGCTTTTAAAGACAAAAGGAACTGCTTATATACACTGTTTACAAATAATTGTGATTGGTGTTGGTGACAGAAAACTAATCTTCATTAAACACATTTGGCTGCTAAGGCCATCACTGAGCAAAAGTCCAATACTGTAGCAAGTTGCAGGTGTTCCTGCAGAGCTCCTGGAATATTCACTGTTTGGTCCTGCTTGAAAGTTCATGGTCCACCCAGTGAGGACATGTGTAAGAATCCTTAATGACCTTCCAGCTCCATTTTAAAATCCTTCGATATAAGTAGCCCCATTTCATTTCACCCTTCACACATTTCAAAAGATTAGAAGTGATACTTGCCATACGTTTATATATTTTTTAAAGATTTTATTTATTTGGGCACCTGGGTGGCTCAATGGGTTAAAGCCTCTGCCTTTGGCTCAGGTCCCAGGGTCCTGGGATCAAGACCCACATCAGGCTCTCTGCTCCATGGCGAGCCTGCATCCTCCTCTCTCTCTCTGCCTGCCTGCCTACTTGTGATCTCTGTCTGTCAAATAAATAAATGAAATCTTTGAGGAAAAAAAAAAGATATTATTTATTTATTTGACAGACAGAGACACAGCAAGAGAGGGAACACGAGCACGGGGAGTTGGAGAGGGAGAAGCAGGCTTCCCACTGAGCAGGGAGCCCAATGTGGGACTCGATCCCAGGACCCCGGGATGATGACAAGAGCCAAAGGCAGCTGCTTAACAACTGAGCCACCCAGGCACCCATGTTTATATTTTTAATATAAAAAAGACTTAGAACATTCTGGTCATTAAAATTATATCATAGCATCAAGTCATATGCAACACAGTTTCTTCCTAATGGTCCCTTCATGGTGAATTTTATTAACATATTAATATATTAATTAACATATTGGGCAGCCCCAAAATGGGTATTGTACTCACTCATTTCATGCCACTTCAGGTTCTTGAACTTGCCTTGCTTCTGAAATCTGTCTACAGAAGTTCTAGTGACAATTCCTTGTTCTCTTGAGATATGTTCAAAGAAACAATAATTTATGCAGCCTCTGGGAAGACTCCCCACAACTGAGTGATCAGCTTTACTACAAAGTTGTGGACAGCTTGGAAACACAGTCTTCTTTATTCATTCTCCCCCTTTCGCTGTCTCCTTCTTCTTCTTCCCTAATTCTTTGTTTCTGGGGGTGTTTTTGCAAATAGGCTGTCACCAAACTGAGCCTTCTAGGGACTCCAAGTTAGAAGAGGTTCCCAGAAGAGGTTCCCCCCAAAAGAGATTCCTAGATCCTCAGAGCAAAATCAGGAGAGAGATCCCAAGCTAAAAGGTGTTGAGGGGAGGTCCAGAGATTAAAAAAAAAAAAAAAATTAAAAAAAAAAAAGACGAAGAATAGGTACTTAAAAGTGAAGAACTATCACCTACAGAAGGGTGGGCCCTGTTGTGAAAAGTCATTGCAGTCTTTGGAATAACAAAAGTACAAATTACCTTTGAAACTTTGGAAAGGCATCAAAATAATTACCTGAAAAATAATTTGCATTTTTTAGTACTGTTCCATTTTTGTTTTATTCCTACTCATTCTGTCATTAGAATGGCTATTAGAACTACAACAGATTTCTGGCCAAATTTATATAAGTTTGTTTGTTTACAAATTGGTTCTCTTACCCGGAGGCCCAGGAGAGACCAAAGAGGCAGACCACTCCAGCTGGGTAGGCAACCGGTTTTACAAGCAGGAAACTCATAGCTGAGGCTTGTTTTGGGAGATTGCAAAAGGAGTAGATCTCTGCCCCTGCATGCCACAATCCTAGGTTTGTAGAAAGGCTTTAACAGGCTTTAATCACATGTATATTCAGTCCAGATGGTCTCAACATCTTCTCTCAACCCTACATCTTCGAAAACAGCACCCACTGTGGAAACACTGGCAGAACATACATTCCAAGGGCAAGGTATGGGGAGGAGCCTCCAGCTGCCTAGATCCAGGTGGCAGGTCAGCCAGAGGTCATGGATTCTTGTGACCTCCAACATCCTACCCCTTGTTAAGGGCTCTTAGAATCTCATATGCCTTCTTTTCCACAATGTGCCCTGAACTGTCAGCAAGGGGTTTCATTAGCAAGAAGGTGGCTCATCTCATCTGTTGGCTATCTGGCTGAATTAGAGGTAGATACCATGACAACAATGTAAGCACATGCAAGAGAAAACATAGATTAAGATAATGATTACCAAAATAAGTAACAAATTTTCTGTTAAGAATCTGATGATCTGAACCACTAATTTATTAAGTCCCCTTGGCTGGGTGAGTTCACTCTGGTGTTCATCTGTTCTCATGTGATTTAATGAAGATAATACATTAGCAGCCTGATTAAGTAGAAACACATAACATTCTGTTTGGATAATGATACAGGTGCCTCCTTGCAAGACTGTAATACCCAAGGCCATCTTATTTTGGAGGACAACTTTTCTCCCAGAAATATTTCCATGTTTGATAAAGACAGGCTTTGTTAGCTATCATTTAAGCCTTCTTGGGTGAATGTAATAAGGCTTTCTATGTGTACTACAACATCCTCCAGGCCAATGGCAGGAGCAAAGAAGGTGGCCAAACGATCATACCAGTGGAAAACAGAACATTTCCACCTGGGCTTGAGGAGAGGAAGGTTAACAGCTTTACGAACTTGACTTCATGTATATACCATATATGTTAGGCACTAGAAGGCATGAGGAGATGGGCTGGGGACATGGTATGCTGGAACTATGGAGACTGAGAAAAATTAAGGCCATCCCACCTCAGGTTTAGCCTTAGCATAAGTACACCCATTTTACTGAGTATGTGACTTAAGGGAAGAGGGACTAGGGGAAGCTTGAAAAACAAGCTTGAAAAACAAGTTTGAAAAACAAGTTTTGGAAAAACAAGTCAATCCCAAGCACCAGAATACAGGCAGCTGCGGACTAGATACATCTGTAAAGAGCTTATCTCACTAAACCACCAGGGAGTGACGCAAAAGTAGACCATCAGAGTGTGGAGCCAGATATGAAGGTAGCTATGGAAAAACTGTGCATTAAGTGCTTTAAAAATGCTATATAAACCCTTGGCTTTGAGTGCTCGGGGTCCTTGTAGAAACCTACTGCGTTGGGCAGATACTTGGACCCCAGCTAGCTGGAAGTAAACCTTGCTGTGTGACTTGCATTATCGAGTGTGTTCTCTGTCTATTTGAGGGGTGGTCGACTCTGTATCCTAACATTTGGAGGTCCCACCGAGATCTTAAGACCCCTCCTCAAGGAGACAGACAACCTCCGGATACCGAGGTTTACATAGAAGCTGTGGCAGGAGGTTTGGCCACCTCCGAGAGGGGAGGACGGAAACAGGTCCTCAACCAGAGAGACTGAAACAGGTCTCTGCCCGGTCCCAATTGAGAATTCTCACGGGAAGGATCCTGACTGTTGTGTGAGTGGGAAGGCGCCTGTGGATGTGGTGTGGCTGACCGGCCGGTGGGTGTTAGAAAACTCGTTTCGAATTTGTGTGTTTGCTGGCTTTGTGTCTCTTATCTTTTCCGGGCTTCTTTTTGTAATAATAATGGGACAGTCTCAGGTAACGCCCAAGACCCTGCTCCTGAGCCACTTCCCTGAGATCCGCGCCAAGGCTCATGATCATGGCATGGAAATAAAAAAGGTGAGTTTAATACCCTCTGCTCTGCAGAGTGGCCTGCTTTTAAGGTGGGCTGGCCACCCAGGGGGCCTTTCCCCTGTTCATTATTAAGAAGGTCCGGGATGTAATCAACCAGCCCGAACTACAGGGCCACCCGGACCAATATCTTTACATTTTAATGTGGCAGGCTTTGGTGGAAAGTCCTCCCTCCTGGCTGAAACCATTTGTCCCCCGCCATTTCAGGGGGCTGGAGTCCCCCTAAGCGGTCACCATGGGGTTCGTGGTCCCCCAAGGCAGCCAGGGAGGTTTGAGTCCAGGCGGTCAGGCGTCTTGTTTTTATTGTCAGTTGTGCTATTTGTATATGCATGGGAATTTTGTCTGTTGCGCTGTTTGTTAAGTGTATGGGGCTTTGTCTTAGTGTGGACTGAGGCTGTGTGAGTGTGTTCTTGTTAATTGTCATTGGTTGTCTTTGTCGTGTCTTTTTGTTGCCTGTTGTGTTGCTCGTCCCTAGGGGACTGAGAAAATCCCCACTGACGAGTGTCTCTAGGGGGCCGAGAATGGTAATAAGACCCAGAAACTGGATGCCCTCTTTCTGTTCCTGTTCTTATATAAAGTTCTCTCTCTTGGGCATGGGACGGCCACCTAAGTCACCAGGACAGCTGCCAATCTTAAGACTCCCGTGTAAGGTTTCCTCCTGACTGATCTAATGTGATCCCCTCCACATCCCTGGACTAGCCACTTCTGGCCGTGGGACCTCCATTGGGAGCCGGCCAAAACCAGTACCTGATTGAATTAAAACACAACTGGAGGCCGTTTCCTAGGGAACTTGGCTGTAAGGACCACATGTGTTGGAACGTCGCATAGACCATGATGGATTTCAGTCTTTACTGTTTCTTGTCAGTGTCTTCTACTAACTACTTAAAGCTATACCTTCATTGCTCATACCTAGGCCTTCCTTGCTCTACACCAGGACCCCGATCTAAGGGCCTTTTGCAGAATAAGCCTTCTAGTAAACCCAGGTTGCTGGGCCATCCCTAGCAAAGGGGATTTCTCTATGTTCCTCCTATGTTCCTCTCTATGTTCAGCCCCTAAGGGGCTGCCTTAACTGCAGCTTGCCGAGGCACATAAACCACATAGCAGGAAGTAAGCATAGAAAAATAGATTTGGGGACGCCTGGGTGGCTCAGTTGGTTAAGCAGCTGCCTTCGGCTCAGGTCATGATCCCGGCGTCCTGGGATCGAGTCCCACATTGGGCTCCTTGCTGGGCACGGAGCCTGCTTCTCCCTCTGCCTCTGTCTGCCACTCTGTCTGCCTGTGCTCGCTCTCTCTCTCTCTCCCTCTCTCTCTGACAAATAAATTTAAAAAGAAAAGAAAAAGAAAAATAGATTTGCCCATAAGTTAGTTGATCTGACACAATGTAGTGTAACAATGCAAAATGAGGAAACTGTTACTCACTGGTAGATTGTCCTGATGATTGTTCTATTGAATACCTATACAATGATCGAGGTGCTCTAATTTTTTACTAGTATGTTTCATTTTATTTTATTTTATTTTATTTTATTTTATTTTATTTTATTTTATTTTTATTACGTTCAATTAGCCAACATATAGTACATTAGTTTCTGATGTAGGTGTTCAACAATTCATTAGTTGTATGTAACACCCAGTGCTCACCAACACATGTGCCCTCCTTAACACCCATCACCTGGTTGCCCCAACCCCTACTGCAGCCCCCCTTCTGTAACCTCAGTTTGGTTCCAGAGTCCAGAGTCTATCATGATTTGTCTCTCTGATTTCTTCACATTTAGTTTTCCCTCCCTTCCCCAGTGGTCTTCTGTGCTATTGCTCATGTTCCACATATGAGTGAAACCATATGATAATTGTGTCTCTCGGCTAGACTTTGAAAATGACGTATAGACTCTAGTTCCCTCTCTGGGTTTGCTTACTCTAACCTAAAGGCAAAATTTACCCATAGAGTTTTGCAATTTCACCTTAAGCAATATCAATGCCCAATATATTCTCTGGAGTTGAAGATCTAAAAAAATCTTAGGTTCTTTTGAGTGAGAACATCCAGCCTGCAATGTCAAAAGGGAACTTTCTGACCACAACTGTTTCCCCTCTACAAGCATCCATGGCACTGAGGGGGACAGAAAACTTCTAAAGGTTAACATGTGTTAGAGTATATTTGGCTCCAATGTCAACCTGATCTGTCACCTTTTGTTTATCTCTGTGTGACCAGTAATTAGTGAGCTCAACACTGGCCTCTGACTACCTCCACTGGCCCTCACCTGGAGGCGTTTTTGGTATGGATCCCATACCAGGGTGTGGGAGTCATCTGTCCTATATAAGACCATCCCTGAGGCCTCTGCTGAAACATGTGGGGTTATCAGGGATGGTAAGGGCAGGTGGATCGCTTCTTAACTGTTGTTTCAGTTTTAAGGTTTCCACAGGCCAACCTACTGTGTTGGGTTGTCAATCTATCTGTTCAAGGGTGGTCTTGGCAATGAGATCAAACTACATTTGCTTCCTGGTTACTTTGACCAGACTCCTTGCAGTCAATTGCAATAGCATTTTGAGCACCCTCTCTGTCTTGAGTCTTTCAAACACCCTATAACCAAACCTAGGATTTGTCCTTTTCCCCCTGATCATTAAAAGATTGCTCAATATCATAAATATCTTGTTCCATGAGCGGACACAACATGAATGCCAATGTCCCATCAGATGCTGGGGGTAGACTGGAGTATTTTGACTTTCATTTCTGCAGTAAAGGTGGCATGATCAGAGCCTTCAAAGACAGGAGTGTAGATGGTCTGTTTCATTCCCAACTTCCTGCGGATTTGTTGTACTTCCTCTATAGACTTCCAGAGTCACACATGGGAGAATTCCCCCTCATTGGGCCAACACTACCTGCAGGCTAAAATAATCTGATCTATAAGGGAGTATTTTGAACCCCCAGAAGGCCATGCAAGTGTGGCTGGAGGGCAAAGTATTGGTCATTTTCTCTGCCTCCTGCCCCATCAGAGAAATGCCATTCTCCTTCCTAGCCTCATTAACTATACCTGGATATTTTCTCTGGCCTTTTCTGGGATTGGCAGCTTTATCAGCAAGATCATTGGGATTATATTCTCCCATCAAAACATTTCCTGAATTGGAGGCTGCCTAGCTGCCTGGAGTTGTTGCTTGCTTTTTATTTCCTTTGTATTAGGAGTCTGATGGCACAGGGCATTTTGTCTGTTGCACTGTCAATCACCACAATATCCTCCATTTACTTTTCTCACTTTCCCAGGGATTCCACATCTGAAGTTCCAATTAGTCTTTGTCACAGCACTTGGACATTGGTCCACAGCAGCCTGCACCTTCCTAGTTGTGCAAAATGGCACACTATTACTTATTTTCCTGTTCTCTGACCTTGTCTGCCAGGTCCAAAGCTAGAAGAGTATGAACAACCATTCATCCTTTTCTAACCTCACCTCTTCTGCCAACTTTCTAACTTGAGCTTCAGCCTCTAGTTGGGCATTAGTAGCCAGCTATACTGCCCGCAATAGAGGCCAGCCTACACCAGCAGCCACCTATTTCTCTTCTCTGCCACTGAACTAGCTGCAGTTCTTCCAACAAGTACATCACACTAGCTGGCATTTGGAGGTGTCCCCGTATTCACACTACTGTCCACAAGCACCTAACATATAGGCCACCCTCCCCACAAAGGGGTTGATGGCCAACTCAGGATTTCCCCCATTGGATGGATGCCTTTTTCCCAAGGCCCATTTCTTTGGTATCTTGGCAAGCTCACCAATTGTTGGTTTACAAATTGGCCTCCTTACACAGAGTGTAAGGAGAGACCAAAAAGAGAGGCAGACCACTCCCAATTGGTAGGTGGCAGCTTAATAAGCAAGATAACGTATACATGAGGCTTGTCTTAGGCAGTCAGGATGACTAGATCTCTGCACCTGCCTGCCAGAATATACAGGTTTATATAGATGTCTTAATTGGGTTCAGTGGCATATTCAGTCCAGATAATCTGAACACCTTACTCAAGACAGTGTCCTTGAAAAGTCTCCTACTGTGGGAACTGTGGAAAACTATATATTCCAAGGATGGAGAGAAGGTGAGGAGTCTCCAATTGTCCAGGTCCAGCACATGGATAAACATCTGGTCACATCCTCTCAGTGACCTCCTCCAGCATAATTTAATGCCTATTATAGAAAATGTGGTCTATGAGCAGCAGCATTGGCTTCATCTGGGATCTGGTTAGAAATGCATCATCTCAGGCTCTTCTTCAAACCTGCTGAGTTGGCTTTGCACATTATTAAGGTTCACAGGTGATTCTCATGCACTGAAGTTTGAAAAGCATTGCTTTGGACACAGGTTAACTTTGAGCACTTGCAAAAAGGAAAATCAATTTGTTAAATGGTACCATGGTAAATTAGGCCTGGTTCTTGTTTCCAAGGAACGAAACGCTGGTTGAGTGAGAAGAGAAAAGAAGAAACTAACAAATACTGAGCACTAATACTAAGTCAGACACTTTACCTGAAGATTCACTAATGTTATCACATTTAATATTACCACATTTAATGTTATCACATTTAATAGTACCACAAAAACCCAGTGGAGCAGTTTTATAACCCAACTTCACTGATGAGTTTACTGAAGTTAAGTAACTTATCAGAGATCACATACTCAATAAATCTTGGTCTAAATATTTCTGCATCCAAAAGTTATGCACTTTCATCTATACCCAAAGTTCAATGCACATGAAAGAGTTATAAATAATTCATGAGAAAGCTGAAAATACTAATTAAATACATTTGGCACAGATTTTAAATTATAAAACTAATAGGAAGTATTATCATTGTGGGCTGGTTTACTAAATACAGTGATTCATGGAAGGTTGAATTAGAAATGCTATAAGATTTGAATAATGGACAAATAAAAGTATAAACTTATACCATTTATGAATATCAGCTACATATTTAGCACTGTACCAAGTAAGCTTTTACATTCATTATCTGATTCTTAATCCAGCCTCATTAGGTGCAAAATATTTGCCAATTTAGAGATTTTTTAAAAACACAGAGACCCAATGAGTTTAAGAAATAAACTGAGTTCACAGAACAAATATGAGACAGGATTGTGAATTCAGAGTATCTTAAGCTATGATATTCCCAAATACCACTGGGAGTTGAAATAATTATTTGTTATAAGGTGGCAGAAGTATCTGTTTGTAGATTTATTTCGGATTGTAACTGCTTTGACAATCAGAACCAATATTAATGATCTTATTGATATTACATTAAAGTATTTGCTTAATAAATCCATTTTCTGACAAATTTCAATTTCTTCCCTACTCATGCTTTCATTAAATTGTAACTAATGCTTATATTTTCTTGACTTCAAACAATCCAGTTCCTCCTGAAATAGAAAAAAATAAATAAAAACATTTGAAGATAAAAAATACAACCTTCAAAAATCATATGTAATTTATCCTCCAAGTATAAAACTATAATATCACATGCTTAATAACACAGGAAAAATAAAAATATCTAAAGTCTCCTTAGAGGTAGATCAACATTACTATAAAGTTACATTATTTTCCATTATGTTGGAGGGTATCACACTGGTCTTCAGTAGAGAATATTTTCTTACTGTTTAATAATACCAAGCAACTAGTAATCCAATGAAAAACAAATCAGCAGGGCTATTTGATGTCATGTATAACTCCAAGAGAGACCATTTCAATGAGTCTACAACCTACATCTCTAAGTAATAAGAATGTTTCATTGTATTATTCAGTACCTTACAGAGGCCCATTAAATGTTTACTGAAAGGAATTTAATTGGGAGTAAAGCCAAAAAGTCTGTTGGTAAATGTGAATAAGAAATGTTGTATTAATTTCTATATACTTTATCTTTGCACTTTCTATTCTCCTTGGTTTTCATAGCAACAAATGTGAAATTATTGATGCATGATACCTGTGAGAAGCGATGCAAATAATTCCAAAAGGATAAATGAAAGGAGTGGTAATAATAATATATATAATCATTTTATTAAACCTTACATATAGCTCTTATATGTATAGATATGGAATATTAACTTCTTATGTTCATTCACATAATACACTTAATATATTATCTAGTCCAACTTTATCTATATATTTATTTTCTAATTGATTTATATATTAGCTCATATATGCATTCACTTAAACTCCCTAATGTTTATTTGCTTTAATGGAAATTAGGGAAAATAGTACTTCATGGGCTTTTCATAAATATTCAATGAAAAAATCAATGCTAAATGTAAAACATCTTATCTGATAAATGGTATATACTAATATTACTAAATTAAATATATTTTTTATTGGGAGTCTGATATGAGCAAGGATCTGTGATGAAAAAAAAAAGAATAAACATGTAACCAACTCTCCAGCTACATATTGTTAAAGAAATTAAGAAATATACCCATATAATATTAATAAAGGAATGTGATGATAGGCTCCAGAAGAAAAAGTTTTATGAGAGGGCAGAGATTTCCAAAGACCAAAGTCCTTCCTTCTACAGTACATATGACAAGCACTTTAAAAATTTCTTTTGGCAGTTTTTTCACTGAATCACTAGGCAGCCCATTCCATTTTAGAAGAAAATTTAATTATTAGAAATCATATTCCATTATTCCATATGGAAGCTGACTTTAGTACCTTTCAAAATATTTTACATTTTATTTCCAACCTTTATCAGGTAAATTTCAAGCAAATGCAAATCAAATGTGAAAATGTTGAATAATTTTCTTCAGTTTTTTTTTTTTTTACGTAGAAGCTAGTAAATGATAAGTGAATTATTCTATATATAACACTGTTAGTTTTATTTATGCTGACTTCTAAATGAAATAGCTTAGCCAAAGGATAAATAACTGACTGACCTAGCCACATGTTCCCAATATATTATTAAACTACACTGTATTTCCTTTGGGAAAAAATTACACTGCCATTTCCTTTACATTTCTTATATCAATAGATGTCTGAATTTCACTTGAGCTACCGAAGAGGGTTGAAAGAATAAAATTTGACAAAGCTGGATTCAACTAATGAGAGATAAGGGAGTTCAGAGAAGCTTGAGTTTTGCCATGAACTCTAGTTTTCATTATAGTGTTTGGGGAAACAGGACATATAAAGGAGAGGGATTAAATGGCAAGGGAAAGGGTGAACATAATTAGATTTTATGTTTGAAGAGGTATACTGGAAAATATGCTGTCAAAATCTGACACATATCTTCAGTTTTTCTGTTTCAAACAATATTGTTTCCCCAAATAAGACTATTTTTTCAAGTATTTATTCACTTGGTGTTTTCCAATTTAAGCTAAATTATTGAACTTCTTGTTGACATTATTTGTTACTGGAAATGAGGGAAATGAATGTGATATTTGCCTTAGAATGCTCATTCTCATATTCTGCTCTTGTGATGTCACATCTTACCTGTCTACATTTGGTGTTGCTTATTACTGCAGGCAGCAAGAGATGTGCACATGTCAAGCTGCCTCTAGCTAGCAAATATATTTCAGGGAGACATAATGTTTTAAACAAGAAACACAGGAACATGTCTACAAGCCAATCTGTTGACAAGTTATAAAGTATTCATGCTATACCTCCAGCACAAGAAGTTGAAAGGAAGCTCTTACT
This sequence comes from Mellivora capensis, assembly GCA_004024625.1. Classification (NCBI taxonomy): domain Eukaryota; kingdom Metazoa; phylum Chordata; class Mammalia; order Carnivora; family Mustelidae; genus Mellivora; species Mellivora capensis. Next base: position 58,304 of record PISX010011457.1, read on the forward strand.
GGTAACATTCCTCTGCATGTATTAAAGAACGAATAATCAGGGGGAAAGATAGTATTTACTCCGACAAAAACAAGCTTTACAAAGATTTGGGTTAAATGAAAATGAATTGTTAAAACTATTAAATGAGAATTTCTATCTCCTTTTTTTTTAGGTCATTTAATGAATGCTTTAATACAAATATAACATAGAGTTAATGTTATTACTACTATAGAATTATACTGATATTAGGGAAAAAAATGATTCACAATCTTAGAGAATTTACTTCCTGTATTTCCTTATTCATGGGTTATGCCTCTGAAACACCAACCCAAAAGGAAAATTAGAAATAAAAGGAAAATAACAACTATCAAAGAAACTTTCCACAATGACATCTGTTTTTAAAATTTTTTTAAAGATTTTATTTATTTATTTGAGAGAGAGAGAGAGAGAGCGTGTGAGTGCACACAAGCTGGGGAAGCAAAGGGAAAGGGAGAAGCAGACTCCTCACTGAGCGGGGAGCCTGTTGTGGGGCTCAATTCCAGGACCTCAGGATCACAATCTGAACCCAGGTAAACACTTAACTGACTGAGCCACCCAGGTACCCCACAATAACATCTGACTTAAACAAATAATAATAACTTGATTACATGCAAAATTTAACTTCATTTAAAAATTTTAATAACAAGGGCGCCTGGGTGGCTCAGTGGGTTAAGCCGCTGCCTTCGGCTCAGGTCATGATCTCAGGGTCCTGGGATCGAGTCCCGCATCCGGCTCTCTGCTCAGCAGGGAGCCTGCTTCCCTCTCTCTCTCTCTCTCTCTGCCTGCCTCTCTGCCTACTGTGATCTCTCTCTGTCAAATAAATAAATAAATAAAAATCTTAAAAAAAATTTTAATAACAAATTATATTACAGGAATACATGCATTTAAGTTTAAAAATGTTAATGTAATATTTAATATTTAATATTTTCTGAGTAAAAGAGCACTTAAAATGTTATGCCACAGATTTCCATTTCTGGTCAACATAGAATGACAATGACCAGATTTACTCTACTCACTGAAACAAACCACTATCAGATAAAATACAGGAAATATTTATTAAGACACCAAATACCAGAAAATGAAGGCTAGTGATCCTTAAGAGATAGTACAGGAATATTGTGAGCACTGTATGCTTCCCTAGTACTGGAGAGAAAACTTCACAATGCATGGGACATTCAGTAGAATACACAAGAGAGCCTGGGGAGTAATTAGCCTTAGACTGAGTGCTACTCTGGACCTTTGTAATAAATCTTAGAAGCAAAATTTAAAGGATAAAACAATTTTCAAGTTATTAAACTAAGTCCTAGAAGAAAGCTCAAAAGTATTTATAGAAATACAAAAATATCCAACTCTCAAGAGGGAACATTCATAATTAACCAAGCATGCAAAAAGTAGGGAAAAGCCAACCCAGAACTAACACATGTGCTAAAGTTAGCAAACATTATAAGAATTATAACAGTTATATTCCATCTGTTTAAAACCTAAAAGAGAATCATAGAAGCTTTTAAAAATATACCAAAGTATACAGAATTAAGATCACAACAGAAATAATGAAATAGATGAATAGGAAAAAAAAAAAAAACAAGAAAATCAATGAAATCTTAAATTGTGTCCTTGAGAATACAAATAAATTAGTACACCATGAGCCAAACGGACCATGATAAAAGGAAGACGTCACTTGGCATTCTATAATATTAAAATGATAAGAATGGGAGGACAAGATGGCAGGGAACTAGGAGGAGGCGCCGTTTCAACCTGTCCCCTAAAGTGAGCTGATTACCTACCAAGGAGCTCCGATCACCCATGAAATCAGCCTGAGATCAGAATTATACACATCTGGATCTCTAGGGGGCAGAAGACACCAGTGGGCAGGTAAAACAGAGTGGAATGTTGGACTGGTATCAGAAGATAAACAAAAAGGGGAGGGAGCCACCAGAAGCGACCCGTTGGAAAGTAATACCCCAATACAAGAGTGCCCTGCGACTAGGGACCAGCATTAACTTGAAGTCTGGTAGAAAGCACTCAAAAAGAACAAAGGATCACAGGGGGAAATTGTGGGAATCGGGGCTGTTAGGGACAGGGGCTTAAGTCCCCGGACCAAGGACAGACACCCCTGGCACTGAGCCAGAGAGAGTGCGGTGGTGAAGAAACCAGGTCTTGGTCCCTGAGCCACGAAAGAGCACACCTAAGGGCGCATGGGGTACAGCTCCCCTGAGAGGCTGGGAGCCTCGCAAGCCAGCAGAAACACGGCCTTTTTGCAGTACCCACGCATGCACCGCACCGTGCTATCAGGGCCTGAGACGTGCCCCACACCCTCCCCTGAGAGAAGTGCTCGCAGGCGCCAGCCAGGAGCTATCAGTCTGGGAAAGGCTGGTACTCCCACCCTGGGCCAGCAGGAAAATCTCAGTGTGCGATCGCTGCTTGGAACCTCTCTGGCGGTCTGGAGCTGCCCAGACAACGGCCGCCACTGTTGTGGTTTTGGGTACAAGCAGGAGTTCTGTGTCCCCAGGGACCGCGGCTGGGAACCTCCTGCCAGCAGCCAGGGGGGAGCCTGCGTGCTCTGCAGCACCCAGAGGGGAACAGACTGAGGCTTCTCTCTGAGAGGGAGGTCTGGGTGCGATTTGCTTCCCTCTAAACCTGCAAAAACCATCAAGAGCTGCCAAGGGGAGAAAAAACAAATGAACAAACATAAAAACCTCCAGAGAACAAAAACCTGAAAGCCGGTTTCCTCAGAGCCCACCCCCTTGAGGGGGGGGAGCACTTAACTCAGGAAACACTGCCTGAAAACCCACGCAGCAGGCCCCTCCCCCAGAAAGCCAACCAGGTAAAAAAAAAAAAAAAAAAAGACAAGAGAACAACCACCACTACTTCAAAGATACGACTTTTATTTTTAATTTCTTCCCATTATTCTGGTTCATTTAAAAAAATTTTTTTTTTAATTTTTTAAATAGATATTTTTTTAGCCTATTTACCATCACAGTGAGATGTCCACTACACCAAATTCCATAACAACCTTTTAACCTGAACTTTTTGATACATATACCCGTGTTTTTCTTTTGCTTTTCTACTTTTTAAACTTTTAAAATTTTACTTCAGTTTAGTTCATTCTTTATTTTTATTTTTTAATATTCATATAGAGTTAAACTTCAAGGTAATCCCCTTCTCCCAATCGATACTACCCCTATACGTAAACCAATTTTTAATCCCCCATTATTTTAGGAAAGGTGAGTCCTTTAAAAAAGATATCAAGAAAATAAATAATTAAAATCTTTAAAAAAAAAAAAGATATCAAGATACATCCAGGAAGAATCAAAATAAACTTCCTCACCCACACTGAGAATTTATAACCACTCTCCCATCTTTTTCTTCCGCCAGTGTTTCTGTGTATTTGTGTATGTCCTGGTAGTATATAAATCTTATACTTGGGGTTCTTTTTGGCAAGGTTCTTTTTTTTGTTTGTTTGTTTTGCTTCTATATATATATATTTTTTTCTTCTTCTCTTGTCATATACTTTTATCAGTCTTTTTGTTTGTTTTTGTTTGTATACTTCATAAATATTATATTGGGGCCCATTTGGGCTGAGCCTTCACTTTTATATTTCTTTATTTTTTTCCCTGTCTCTCTCTCTCTCTCTCTCTCCTTTTTTTCTTTTTTTCTCTCTTTCTTTTTTTCTTTCATTTGGGTGGGGACTCTTGATTGCTCAGAAGCATTCCAGGGTGCACCTTGACTGCACCACAGTCGATACATCCAGCTACATCCGTTCAGCCATCTCTCACCAAAATGACTAGGAGGAGGAATGCCCAACAGAAGAAAAATTCAGAGGATGGGCCCTCTGCAACAGAGCTAATGGCTACCGACATAGACAATATGTCAGAAAGGGAATTCAGGCTAACAATTATCCAGGCAATACCTAAGTTGGAAAAAGCCATGGATGACCAAACAGAATTGATTAGGGCAGAACTGAAAGCCACCAGGGATGATGTTCACAATGCTCTCGATGAGTTTCAATCTAATCTAAATTCCCTAAAAGCTAGGGTAACTGAGACAGAAGACAGAAATAGTGATCTGGAGGACAAACAGATAGAGAGAAAGGATCAGGAAGAAGCCTGGAACAAACAGCTTAGAAGCCACGGAAACAGAATCAGGGAAATAAATGATGCCAGGAAATGTTCCAACATCAGATTATTGGAATCCCTGAAGGGGAGAGAAAGAAAGAAGTCTAGAAGATATAGTGGGACAAGTTCTCCATGAAAATCTTCCCAATCTTGAAAATGGAACCAGTGTTCATATACTAGAGGCAGAACGGTCTCCCCCCAAGATTATAGATTTTTGAAAATCCTCAAGACACCTAATAGAAGACTGAAAAATTATAATTGTAGAGAAACTCTCTTGAAGGCAGCTAGGACAAAGAAGCTCCTTACATACAGAGGGAAGCCCATCAGAATAACACCAGACCTGTCCACAGCAACTTGGCAAGCCAAAAAGGGCTGGCAAGATATATTCAGGGCACTAAATGAGAAGAACACGCAGCCAAGAATACTTTATCCAGCAAGAATGACATTCAAAATGGATGGAGAGATAAAGAGTTTCCAAGACCAGCAAGGCTTAAAAGAGTATGCGACCACCAAGCTGACATTGCAGGAAATATTAAGGGGGGTTCTAAAAAGAGGAAACATTCTAAGAATATCATTGAACAGAAATATAGAGACAATCTACAGAAAGAAAGACTTCAAAGGTAACACGATGTCAATAAAAACATATCTATCAAAAATCACTCTCAATGTGAATGGCCTAAAGGTGCCCATAAAATGACACAGGGTTGCATATTGGAATAAACAACAGGACCCATCCATATGTTGTCTACAAGAAACCCATTTCAAACCTAAGGATACACCCAGATTGAAAGTGAAGGGATGGAGAAGCATCTTTCATGCCAATGGGCCTCAAAAGAAGGTTGGGGTAGCAAATCTCATATCAGATAAATTAGATTTTAAACTAAAGACTGTAGTCACAGATACAGAAGGACACTACATCATTCTTAAAGGGACTATCCACCAAGAGGATCTAAAAATTGTAAATATCTATGCCCCCAATATGGGAGCAGCCAATTACACAAGAAATATGTTAATCAAGATAAAGAGTCATATTGATATGAATACATTGATAGTAGGAGATCTTAACATGCCTCTCTCAGTAATAGACAGATCATCCAAGCAGGAAATCAATAAAGAAACAAGAGCATTGAATGACACATTGAACCAGATGGACCTCATAGATATATACAGAACAGTCGACCCTAAAACTACAGAATACTCAATCTTCTCAAGTGCACATGGAACGTTTTCCAGAATAGACCATATATTGGGTCACAAATCAGGACTCAACCGATACCAAAAGACTGAGATTATTCCCTACGTATTCTCAGATCACAATGCTTTGAAACTGCAGCTCAATCACAAGGAAAAGTTTGGAAGGAAATCAAACACCTGGAAGATAAAGACCACCATGCTTTAGAATGCTTGGCTCAACCAGGAGATCCAAGAAGAACTTAAACAATTCATGGAAACCAATGAGAATGAAGACACTTTAGTCTAAAACCTATGGGATACAGCAAAGGCAGCCTTAAGGGAGAAATACATAGCCATCCAAGCATCCCTCAAAAAAACTGACAAATCCAGAATACACCAGCTGTCTCTACACCTTAAAGAACTGGAGAATCAACAACAAATCAAACCAACTCCACACATAAGAAGGGAAATAATCAAGATAAGAGCAGAGATCAAATAGGTAGAAACTAGAGATGCAGTAGAACGTATCAATGCAACTAGAAGCTGGTTTTTTGAAAGAATCAATAAGATTGATAAACCATTGGCCACACTAATCCAAAAGGAAAGAGAGAAAGCTCAAATTAATAAAATTATGAATGAAAAGGGAGAGATCACAACTAACACCAAGGAAGTAGAAACAATCATCAGAAGTTATTATCAACAGTTATATGCCAATACGTTAAACAACCTAGATGAAATGGATGCATTCCTGGAAAACTATAAAATCCCAACATTGAACCAGGAAGAAATTGACAACCTGAATAGACCAATATCTAGTAACGAGATTGAAGCAGTGATCAAAAACCTCCCAAAAAACAAGAGCCCAGGACCTGACAGAGTCCCTGGGGAATACTGCCAAACTTTCAAAGAAGAAATAACACCTATTCTCCTGAAGCTGTTTCAAAAAATTGAAGCTGAAGGAAAACTTCCAGACTCTTTTTATGAAGTCAGCATTACCATGATCCCAACCAGGGAAAGACCACACCAACAAGGAGAATTTCAGATCAATATCACTGATGAATATGGATGCTAAGATTCTCAACAAGATCCTAGCAAACAGGATCCAACAGCACATTAAAAAGATTATCCACCATGACCAGGTGGGATTCATCCCTGGGTTACAAGGATGGTTCAACATTTGCAACTCAATCAATGTAATTGAACAAATCAATAAGAGAAGAGAGAAGAACCACATAGTCCTCTCAATTGATGGAGAAAAATCGTTTGACAAAATCCAGCATCTGTTCCTGATTAAAATGCTTCAAAGTATAGGAATAGAGGGAACATCCTGAACTTCATAAAATCTATCTATGAAAGACCCACAGCAAACATCATCCTCAATGGGAAGAAGCTCACAGCCTTCCCGTTGAGATCAGGAACACGACAAGGATGCCCACTCTCACCACTCTTGTTCAACATAGTATTAGAAGTCCTAGCAACAGCAATCAGACAACAAAGAGAAATAAAAGGTAT
>PISX010011458.1:0-65225 GCA_004024625.1 Mellivora capensis
AAAAAAAAAAAAAAAAAGAAAGAAAGAAATGCAAAGTCTCCAGCCTCATCCCAGAGCAGCTGAATCACAGCCTGGATTTTTAGCAAGACCCCCATTTGACTTGAGTGAGTGTGTGTTCAAGTTTTAGAAGCATGGCTCTCTAAGTACGTGTAAAGAAAGCCACATTCCTAGCAATTTTAAGGGTTTTAAAACATCTCTCCGACCCCATGAAGGGTGGATGTGAGAGAGGCAGAGGTCCACAGCAGCGGCACTGGTTTTGAGACTGTTGCAGTGGCCCAGATGAGGTCCCAGGAGCAGAACGAAGCCTAGGAGTGCGAAGAGGATACGGAAGAAATAGACAGGATGCCCGACAAGCCCAAGGGTTGGATGTGGAAGGAGGAAAGTAACGGTTTGGGCCATCTTGGCCACTGACCTCCCCTAAGGCACTGGGGGGGGGGGCGCTGTCAGAGGAGCCTTGCCCTGTCATCAGGGGTGGCCACACCCACTCGCCCCATTCCCACCTCCAAGCCCAGTGGTCTCAGGACTGACAGGTAGGTGTCAGATTTCTCTTAGAAACTAGGGGTTGGGGGAGCCTGGTGGTGAGTATTAAGGAGGATACATATTGCATGGAGCACTGGGTGTGGTGCATAAATAATAAATCTTGGAACACTGAAAAAATAAAATAAAGTTTAAATATCAAAAAAAAAAAGGGGTGGGGGAAGAACCTAGTACAGGAGAAGCTTTGTTTTCATGGATTTTACCCTCAATCAAACTCTCCAGAAAATGCACGGAGTAACCCTGGAGAGATGGACTCTGTTATCTGTTCCCGGTGCTCATTCATTCATTCTTTCATGCATTCACCAAAGATTCACTGAGCCAATATGCAATGTGCTACACCTTGTGCTAGCCTCTGGGAGCAGAACAGTAAGAGATACATCACTTTATAGTTTATAAATAGACTCTCGTTTGAAAGGAAAGCTCACAGTCACCTGTGCTGTGCTTCCTAAGGCCCGTGCCATCTTGCTTGCCATCTAAAAAACCCCATGGGGGTCCCTGTTGCCCTCAAGGTGAAGTATGAATTCCTGAAACAAGGCCCACAAGGTCCTTCATTCCCAGGCCCCACTGCCCTGTCCAAGTTCATGGGCCCCTCAAAGCTTTTTTGGCGTCAATGTCCCAATTTTAAGAATCTGATGACAATAAAAAGTGTCTCTCTAGGAAAGAAAAATACACGCACGCTCGCAATTGTGAAACAACGTCCTGGGGTTTGTGGGGCCCCTTAAGGGTATCCGTGAACTTGAGGGCTGTAGATAAGCTTAGAAGCCCTGCTTAGCGGTTGCTCCTGACTGCCTTTACTCAACAATCGTGGGTCACACGGGGGAATGTCATGTCACCATGACCTTGCTCAGCTCTCGCTTCTGCCTGCAGTCCTTCCTCTCCACCTCCCATTGTGCATTTTCACTGATCCTGCAGAGGGAGCTCACATACCCCCTACCCCCTCTCCCACAACAGACTTGATCTTTCTAACTTCCAAATGCCCACAGAACTGCACACACCACGTATTTTTGGTTCTTCCCCTGCCCGTTTCCCTGGACTGGATAATGAGCTTTTTTGGACTCAGACAGATTCTGTATGACCTTGAGAGAAGTTGTGCTCCCTGAGCAACCTCTCTGAGCTTGTGCTCCCTTATCTGTAAAAATGAGTCTAATGATCTCTCCCTCCAGCATAGGATGTAGCAAGCACTGGGTGTTTGAGACAATCCACAAATCATTGAACTCTACCTCTGAAACTAGTAATACACTATATGTTAAGTAACTGAATTTAAATTAAAACAACAAAAAAAATCTCTCCCTGCAGGGTGGCGCAGAGAGAGAAAGGAGAGAGAGAGGCCCTCCAAGCCACAGTGCTTACATGTGATTGAATAAACAAATGATGGATTGCATTTTATTTTCTTTAAAGGTTTTATTTATTTATTTGAGAGAGAAAATGAGCACAAGCAGGAGCAGAGGGAGAGAGAGGGGGAGAAGCAGGCTCCCTGTTGAGCCGGGAACCCTACCCGGGGTTCAATCCCAGGACCCCAGGAGCATGAGCCACCCAGGAGCCCCTCCACTTTCCAATCCTTGCCCTTCAGAGCCACCAGAGCTTGCTCCAAATCCTGTGATTTCTCGTACCAGTCTTCCACAGGCTTTGGTTACATCACCGTGGTCTCCAGCTTCCCTCCACCGTCATGCTTCATCCACCTTCCCACCTGCTCCCATTGTCACCTTCACCCACTATCCCCTGCACTCGGCCTTCCTTCCCTCCTTACCCCACAGAGAGTCCTTGCTCCATCATGACGGCCGGTCCCGTCAAGCCCCCGTCAATGAACTCTGCCCCCTCTTCCGGCCAGAGGAACCAGGCTAACGAAGTCCCAGCCCTCATAAAACCCAGCCCTCCACAAGCCTCCAGGCCTGTGCCAGAGCAGCGGAACGATGTTGGAGAAAAACACAGCTCTGCTGACGGGCTGCTCTTTAAATTCGTGACCGCAAACCTCAAATTGGCACTTCTCAGGCCTGGCAAGCCTACCAACCTTTCCTAGAAAGTTCATTTTCCCATTCTCAGGGATGGCTATATCTTTTTTTTTCCCTTAAAGATTTTATTTATTTATTTATTTGTCAGAGAGAGAGAAAGAGCACAATCGGGGGAGGGGCAGGCAGAGGGAGAAGCAGGCTCCCTGCTGAGCAGGGAGCCCGATGCGGGGCTCGATCCCAGGACCCTGAGATCATGACCTGAGTCGAGGGCAGAGGCTTTAACCCACTGAGCCACCCAGGAGTCCCAGAGATGGCTATTTCATGCTTTCTTCTACCAATTACCTTGTACTCGTCAGTTAGTGTTCTTGGCTCATCCTTCAGTGAGAAACTAGAGGCCATCAGACCAAATCTACAGCCCTCTTGCCCTGTGCCTGTGCTCTCCACCCATTCTCCTGTGACCACAGAAGAGGTGGTCCATCCCCTGGGGTCCATCCCCTGGGATCCATCCCCTCCAGCAGGCTCGAGGCCTCCGCTCCAGCAAGTATCCTGCTTTTCCCTGCATCATCATTTTCTCCTTTTCTGTTCTGTTTTTCTCATTTGCACACAAACATGTTCTGTTATCCCCCTTCAGGAAAGAAAGAAAGAAAGAAAAGAAAAGAAAGAAAGAAAGAAAGAAAGAGAGAGAAAGAAAGAAAGAGAGAGAAAGAAAGAAAGAAAGACTGTCCTGAGACAGTTCTCTTGGCTTCCATGCCCCTCAGACCTCTGCTTTCCTTCCTGCCTGAGAGCTGGTGCTTGGTCTTCCTTGCCAGCCCCGTCTCCTCTTCATCAGCTTGCTCTGGAGCTCCATCCAGGACCTGTGAGGACCATCACCTTCGTGCCCATTCTCCGGTTGACCAGGTGCATGGCGGCTTCTTACCCTTCAGCTCTCAGCTCACACGCCACCTCTCCGCAGAGGCTCCCTGTGGCCACACTCCCCAGAGCAGCCACTCCCGCCCTTGGCGCTGGGTCATGCTGCCCTGTTTGTTTCCTTCCTCGGCCTTGTAGCTATTTGCCAACCTGCTTGGCTTATAGATTCGTTTCCTTCTTTATGTAGGGACTTGTTCGCCAGCAGTGGCGCCCATTCCTACATCCCTAGTACTTAACACCAGTGCAAAGTACAGAGCAGGTGCTAAAATAACAGTTGTTGCATGAATGATCAGGAACTTTGCCAGTGTCACATAACAAGATAAAGCCAATAATTTAAGAACGCTGTTTTGCTTTTGCAAGGCTGAATTTCCTGAGAGGCACTTAAATATCTTATTGGATCCTTTGAAAGCAATTCCCTTTCCTGTTCAATTTATACTCACATCTATTATACGTATATGTGGAAATAACCTGAGCAGAGAATCTGGCGATACAGATTAGGAAGTAGATGGGGCTCTGTGTTAGTGTCACATAGCTCCATAAAGTAAAGACTCAGAAAAATATCATCTCTTGGCCCCATCTCGTTAATGGTCATGGCCCAGGTCAAGGGCCAGCACTGTGGAATGAGGCCAGAACTGGATTTAAATTCCATTTGTAGGGTGCCTGCATGGCTCAGTTGGTCAAGCATCTGCCTTCAGCTTGAGTCATGATCCCAGAGTCCTGGGATCGAGTCCCATGTCGTCAGGCTTCCTGCTCAGCAGGAGAGCCGGCTTCTCCCTCTTGCTCTGGCCCTCCCCATCCCCGTGTTCTCTCTCTCTCTCACTCATTCTGCTCTCTCTTTCTCAATAAATTAAATCTTTTAAAAAAATCCCATGTTAACCTTCATTCATAAACTTAACCAAGTCACTGTACCTCTTTGAGCCTCTAGGTTCTCCTGTATAACTGCCTAGCTAGGGCTGTCACGAGGATTAAGTGAACAGTGCTTGAAAAGCCCTCAGCCCCTGAGCCTGGCAGTGGAAGCATACTGTATTAGTTCCAATCATTTCCACAGCTCTGATACAATTTCCCAATTTCAGAAGCCTCCCACTGATCACAGCCTGCAAAAGGGAGTGACGAATGGGAATCAGGGAGGTGAGGGCTGGCACCTGTTTCTGGCACGTTGTTTGAAAGGTGGCAGGAAATGGCTAGAAATGAAAGATAATGTAATATCCCCACCAGGGTCAAAGACCTGAAAGGTTATGGTGTCCCCCTTCCCATGAATAGGAATCAAAAATAAGACCACAAAAATAAAAAAAATCAAAATAAGACCACAACACACAAAATCTGCATGTATGCTAAAGTGCAAATGACTTTTTTTTCTCCTTAGATTTTCTAATATTAGAAAAATATTAGATAAATTTATATTTATTTAAAATATTAAATAAATTCTAGATAAATGTATGGAAGCTGAGCTCTTCATTTTCCAGTGCCCTTGCTGTGTTGCCTATCTCCAGGTAATCCAGCACATATCCCACACCAGGTTCAACATTTCCTAGGCTCTGGCTGCCCAGAGATGCTTCTACACCTGTAATGTAACTAATGATAATGATTATGTTGCCTTTTTTATTGTCCCACTGGGGTTTTTTTTTTCCCTCCTAAGATTTTCTTTATTTATTTGACAGAGAGAGGGAGAGAGATCACAAGCAGGCAGAGAGGCAGACGGGGGGGGGGGGGAGCAGGCTCCTTGCTGAGCAGACAGCCCGATGCGGGGCTCGATTCCAGGACCCTGAGATCATGACCTGAGCCGAAGGCAGAGGCTTAACCCACTGAGCCACCCAGGCACTCCAGTCCCATTGTTTTTGAAATTCGTCAGAGTCTTTTCACCTAGATTACTTTGCTTGAACTCCACATCTTCGGGATGTGGTTGGTACTGCTTGGGTTTAAACCCAGAGAAATTGATTGTTGGGGGGTTGGCCCCACATTCACAGGATAACCAAAATGTAGCCTAGGCCCCTGGACCTACCAGATCACAAGCCAAATGATTCGAATTACTCTTCGCCTAGCGATCACCCACTCATCTTTTACTCATGTTTTATTTTGCTTGATATTACAAGCAAACTCACAACGCAAGACTCCAGACCCAGGTTCCGCCTCTTCCTAGAAGGCCTCCCTCCCCTCCCAGCTGGCCTGGCTCACTCTTCCAAATTTCCAACGTACCGTGCTGGGTCCCAGCATCACAGGACATCCCACTTCAAAACACTTTGTGTCCTCTCCTGCCTCCTGCCCTGGACCATGAGCAATCCGAGGGAAGGAAACTTTGTTTCTTGCAAGAGTGCTCCAAAAAGTCTGTGGCTCGTCATTGAACCAAATGAGCCGATTTAATGAGTATAAAGATGTTTCTCAAGCTGGATTTCATCTGCTGGGAAGATTCGTTTTACAAGAAATTAAGGCGGCACTAACCTAGTCCTACGCAGAAGACAGAACTTGGAAAGGTTCCCTCCTGCCACCTCCAGCTCCCCATAAACACAACTGTGTCCCTGAAATACCATCATTGGAGAAGAGTCTGTTGTCTTGGACTGATATTCTTATTCCCCCGATGGGACTACAGAGAGCTGGGTGGGTGGATAAGTGCCTGGAAGGGAAGGGGGCTGCTGAAAGATACTAGTTCCTACAATTATTTACATACCTGCCAATCATCCCCATTCTATGGAGGCTGAAATGCATCAGACCTGCGTCTATTCCCTGTGGCCTGGGAATCTGAGGGGACTCTCAGGTTCAGGGGCATAAAACGAGGTCACTTTTCTGGTTAATAGCACACTTATAAGGACTTGAAACACTCATCCTCCTTAATCACAGTCTTCACCCAGGCCTTGTCCCTGAGGGTATCTAGGCCTCCCCTTTGGGAGCTAAACCTGTCCACACAAAGCTCCCACATCTGTGATGGGCCACAGCCAGCCCCAGGTGCCAGGCGCTAGGGCAACCTTGTTGAGACAGGCTCCAATCCTCCTTGACTTTAAGTCCTCTCTTGCAAAATAGGGCCCCCTCCTAGTCCTGGAGTTGACTTCCCCCTTGAGATTTCTGCATTCTTAGGAGAGATGCAGCCAAAGCCATAGCCTGATGCCCTGTGTGTCCCTCGGAGTAGAACGAGAGAACACGGACTACATCTCCAGGACTCTCTGCCTTTTCTCCATTCGTTCGTTCAACTCATTCATTCCCTCACCAGGTCTATCTTTAGGATTTAGCAGCCTCCACTCTCAGCATGGGGTGGGGGCCGCTGTCTGGAAAGGAACAGATGTGGTCCCTTCCCTCATGGAGATAACGTTCCTGTGGGGGAAGACAGGCAATAAGCCAGTATGCAACAGAGCAACCAGGACACACTCAGACAGCTAGTGAGAAGGGCTTGGGCAAAAGAATGCACGATGATTTGATAGATTTACGTGGGAGTAAATTCAGACAGTGTCATATAGTAGGTGACATTTTATCTGAGCAGTGCAAGTCACAGGGGCCACCATGTGCAGATTCGTGGGGCAGGGGGCAGCTCACGCAAAGCCCCCGGGACAGGAACCGGCTGGGTGCCCGGGGACTTCTCTGAGTCCAGAAGCTAGGGCATTGCAGGAGACTGGATTTTCCTCGAGTGAGGGGTCAGGATTGCAGGAGGGCTGTGGGCAGGTATGAGAAGCTCTCCCACAACTTGCTCCCCACAGAGGCCAGGGTTCTTGAAACAGGAAAGCAGAGTTCTCAGGGCAAGAATAGAAGTCAGGGAGCAATGGGAAGTTTACGGTGAGAAAGGAGATGGTCACTTCGAGAGACTGGATATTCTAATGGACCCTGGCCAGGCCACCATGAGAACAGAACTCTGCCCCACAACCTGCAGCCATCAGCCCAGGAAGCCGAGCCACAGCCCCTGCAGCCATCAGGCCGAAACAGCCAGGACTCCATCAATAACGGCCAGCATGGCTGCCTGGGACTGTTTCCCATAACTTATGTCAGGTTATCTCAGTCGGTTAAGCCTCTGCCTTCGGCTCAGGTCATGATGCCAGAGTCCCAGGATCAAGCCCCACATCGGGCTACTTGCTCAGCAGGAAGTCTGCTTCTCCCTCTGCCCCTTCCCCTGCTTGTACTTACACTCTCTATCTCTCTTGCAAAAATAAATAAATAAAATCTTTAAAAAAAAAACAACCTGCCAGCTCCCCTAATTTTCACCCCTCTTGGTCCCCATTTAGGACCAACCGGCAAAAACCAAATAGGCATCCCTAACCAATCATGCGGGATGCCCCGCATCTATCAGCCCCCTCCGGCATCCCCGCCAAGAGCCTCCCGTCGGGGCACACCTGACACCTCCCCTTTCCCCCTGTAAAGCATTGCCATCTCCGGCCACCCTTGGGGCTTTGCCAAACATGTGGGCTGACTCCCTATGGAAAGCTCTGAATATGTCTGTTCTTCTCTCATTCCCGAATTTTGGACAAGGGGCGGCAGGAGTCATGGAGAGAAAGGGACAACCTGAGGTTGACTTTGGAGATGAAGTAGGCTGACCTTGCTGAGGGATTAGAAGGGGGTGAGGGCTCCTGGGAAGGAAAGAGGGGACTCAAGGATACTTACTGAGTGGATGGGGCATCGTTTGCTGAGCTGAAGGCTGAAGGAGGAGCAGGAGAGTGAGGTGCCTACAAGTCAGAAGTCGGGTTTTGAGGAGTTTGAGACGCCTACTAGATGTTGGTGTCTAGGAGGCACTTACAGCTAAGCCTGTGATCAGAAGGGATCAAGCAAGAGAGAAGATGTGGGAAGGGCTCCTATGAACATAGCTTTCATAGCCAGGAGCATGGATGAAATCAGGGGGAGAGAGGAAGAGACTGGAAAGCAGGACTGAGTCTCAGAGACTCCCAGTCAGAGGTAGGTGGAGGACGGGAGTCCACGGAGACTGGAGGGAACCTTCCTCATCAAAGGGAAACCCGCACTCTTCAGCAGGTCACTGGGGCTCTGGGTTTGCCACCGCCTTCCTCTGTGGCCTCATCTCATCCCGCCATCCTCCTTTGGACCAGCATATTCCCCCAGATGAGTCTCATTGCACATACTATGTCCTCTCCAGGACTTCAAAAGTGATGTAGACTCATTACCAATATCTCAAATACAAGGGCGACACATGACACAGAAAGTAAAAGCTGTCCGGAGTCCATCCCGCATCAATACATTTCTGGGCTACATCCTTCCAGACATGTTTTCTGTGCACCCATTAGTGCCCTCTCTCTCTCACACACATGCCCCCAAATTCTCCCCTGCCACCAAAACTGGGAAATGCCTGCTTTAAAACTTGCTTTTTCTTCTTATTCTAAAAAAAGATTTATTTATTTATTTATTTATTTATTTATTTATTTTAGGGGTGGGGGGAATCCTCAAGCAGACTCCCCACTGAGCAGGGAGCCCGACGCAGCGCTCCATCTCACGACCCTGAGATTACGAGATCATGACCTGTGCCAAAATCAAGAGTCAGACACCTAACTGAGTCACTCAGGCGCCCCTAAAACTTGCTTTTTCTTCTTAATACATCATGGACTCTTCCCATGTCAGTAGGTAGGTGCTTCATTCTTCAAAACAGATGTTCGGACTTCATCGAATGGATTGATCACAATGAAACCATTCCCCATTGATGAAGCCTCCCGTCCTATCTTTTGCATTTACAACGTGGCATGGCTCTAATCTGTACATTCTGTGCAAACTCATGCCCTTGGACAATTAAATTCCCGGAGGTAGGATTGTGAGGTCAAAAGAGGTGAATGCTGTTAATTCAGTAGATACCACCAAACTGCTCTCCAAAGACCTCACAACAATTTTTGTTAATAAATAGGAATTCCGGGATGCCTGGGTGGCTCAATCGGTTGAGCGGTTGCCTTCGGCTCAGGTCATGATCCCAGCGTCCTGGGATCGAGTCCCACATCGGGCTCTTTGCTCGGCAGGGAGTCTGCTTCTCCCTCTGCCCC
The DNA here is from genome assembly GCA_004024625.1 of Mellivora capensis. Lineage (NCBI taxonomy): Eukaryota > Metazoa > Chordata > Mammalia > Carnivora > Mustelidae > Mellivora > Mellivora capensis. The sequence goes on from PISX010011458.1 coordinate 9,341, forward strand.
TGTCTGCCTGTGCTCGCTCTCTCGCTCTTTGACAAATAAATAAATAAATAAAATCTTAAAAAAAAAAAAATAGGAATTCCACATTCTTGCCAAGACTGGGTATTACTGATCATTTTAACTTGTTCAATTCTGATAGAAAGATTATATTGTATTACTGTTTAATGCACATTTCTTAGAATATAAAGAAGGTTTATCATAGTTTTTCCTATTCTTTGCCCATTTTTCTGTGGGTTCTTTTTTCTTTTTGATTTGTAGGCCTTCTTGCTTTACTCAAAGAATCAGGCTCCTGTCATATGTAGGTGTTACAAATAATCTGTATTGGTTTTTTTGTTTTGTTTTTCTTTATTTTTGCTTTATACATGTTTAGAATTTTAGAATTTTATGTGATGGTGTGTGGTAACTTTTTTTCTCAGATTTTGTGTGTCGTGCTTTGGAGGCCCTCAATGTTCTGAAGCTATTTTCTATAACCTGCCTTTTTTCTAGAACTTCATTGGTTTTATTTTCTTACATGTAAACATCTTTGAACCATCTGGAGTTATTTGGGTGCTGAGAGACAGAGACCTAGTTTCTCTTCGTAAATATTTATCGAATGAACGAATCAATGGGACAGACATTCTGCAGCCCTGAGTAAAGTTGATGGCCTCCTAAGGGTTTAGATTAGATGCTTAATAAGGTTATTCATTCAACAAATGTTTCTAACCATGCGCCCATGTGGAGGAATGTGCGTGACTCTTCCCGTCAGCAGAGGAAACAGACAGTAGCCTGATAGCACAATGGATATAAAACTTACAAAGGAGACATGCGCTCTAGGAGAGCATGTGATGAAGGGGGCTGCCCTAGCCTGGGAGGTCAAGGAAGGTATCTCTGGTTAGAGAAGCTTCTCAGATGGGACACTCTCGGGATCAGCACCCATGGGAGAGTGAAGGCAGCAGGACTGGGCAGAGGGAGAAAACCATGTTGCAGCCACAACAAAGTCTCAGAGGATCCCAGGGAGCTCTGGGGGTAGAGACGGCACTTCAGGGGCGCTCTGAATGAAGACAAGGGGTCCGGGTCTTTCTCACGCATCCCTCCTCTCCTCCAATGCACTAGGCAGTGGACTAAGGCTGCCCCCACACAGCTCATGGAGAGACCCCTCTATGAGAGTCAGCCTCCAGCCCTCCCAGCAGCTGGGAGAATGAGGGCACCGACCCTGAAGAGGACTTCTGGGTGACACACCACAGCACTCACCCCAGAAGTCCTCCCTAAGAAGTGGGGGGTGACCTTTGGGTACTGATGGATGAATATGAATTCACCAGGCACAGAGAATGGGGGTTTCCTCCAGCACAGTGCCGTGGCACCAAAGCAGGGAGACCGATTAGGGGGGCTAGTGGGTGAATAGGTTCATATAACACATTCAAATCCGGATGTGCACATACAAAAAAAAAGTAAAGGAAGACAGAAAAGGCCCCCGCCCTCAGAGCCCGCTACTATTAACGTTTTAACATTTCTTTTCTGTCTTTCTTCTCTGCATATTTTATTAAAATGCGCGGATTTTACGGTGGATATGATTTGCTTTTTGGCTTTTTTTCCTACAAAGTTTTTCCTCTGTTTTTACTGTTTCTAATCACAAAACCAGTACCTGCCAATTACACACAAGTCAGAAAGCACAGATTTTGAAAAGAAAACTAAGAATATCCACAGTCTCTCCTCCCCATTGTTGCTGTCATCCAGACCCTTTGTTATGCGTATCTGTAGCCTGTGCTGTCTTAAAGAATGAGTCTCTAACCAATCACTCATCTGTCTCCTTTGAGATCAGGAGCCGTGGGCTCAGTCCCTGGTCAGACATTAATAGTTATATGGTCCTCCCCTTCTCTCCCCTTGCCTCCCCCAGTGCTGAAGTGTGCCTAAGGGCTAAAATTTCCAGCATAGACTTAACTATAATCAGGAAGGGTGGTGGCCAGCAGGCCCCAGGACTGAAGGGCCAGGTTGGGTGGGGGGACCAGGTTGGGTGGAGAAGGACCAGAAAAGAGGCCTGCCACCATCAAAGGAAGGTTTTACCAAGCATCCTCTAGCATGGGAAGGGGCAAGACTCCAGGGCTATTTTCATTACCTGGAGTTTCCCACAGCTCCTAGCAGTTTGCTCAGTGTCCCAGGCCCTCTAGGCCCAACCCAGTCCTCAGCCTGCATCTCTTCCCTTCTCCTGATCCAGCTTGCTTCACGCCTACAGATCCTTCAGAACTCAGCTCTGGGGGCACCTCTTCCTGGGAGCCCTCCTGCTTCCCCACGAGGAATCAGACTCTTCCTCTGGCCTCTCAGAACCTCACACACCTCACAGCACATACTACAGGATACTTTGGGCACCTGTTTCGTGGTCTCCCAACCTAGGCTTCCCCCTAAACTCTGAGCTCCTTGAGGGCTGGGTTGGAGGGAAAACTGCGGGGACTCCCAAGGAGGAGTCCAGGGGAGACAGAAAAAGCAGAGTGCATGCAGTTCCGTTGCACTCTCTGGTTGCTGACTGCAAAGAAATGGACAACTCTTTACCAGGCTGGAAATGACAAGCAAAACCGCCAAGTGCCACTTCCTGGAAAGAGCCCCAATCTCCCAGCACAGTGCAGTCCTTGAACCACTGTAGTCTAGAATTAGGACCAAAAGCCTTAGGGTGGCTTTTAGGCTCTGCGTGATCTGGCCCCTGTCCACTCCCTGGTCTTAAGCTTCTCTGCTGAGTGCCCTGTTTCCTTCAGGCCCTCTGGCCCTCTGTCTTATCCTAGAAGGCACGACACTCCTTCCCTTCTGGCTGCCTCATGACACTGTTTCCACTGCAGGAACTCCCACCTCATTCAACTCCACAGCCAGTTCCTTCACTGAAGAGCCCCACTTATTCTGAGGAGCTCAGCACAAATGGCACCTCTTACAGGAAACCCTTTTGGATACGCCAAGCAAGGTCAAAGTCCTTTCTCAAAGCCCTATGTGTTTCTCCTTCTAGCACCCGCTACAGATGCTTTTAAATGACGGTGTCACTTAACATCTAAGTCCGGTGCTGGACTGTAAGCTCTGTGGAGGTAGGGGTGTGTCTGTCTTGTTCGGCACCAGCCCCCCAGCATCTAGTCCAGAGCCTGGCACAGAAGGAAAGGAGGGGGAAGGAAGGAAGGGAGGGAGGGAGGGAAGAAGGAAGGAAAGAAGAAGGAAGGAAGGAAAGAAGGTGGAAGGAAGGAAAGTAGGAAGGACGAGAGAAAGAGCAAGGAGGGAGGGAGGGAGGAAGAAAGAAGGAAAGTCCCCGAGAAACGTAGCATTCTTACTAATAGAAAGATGATGGAACTGGAACATGATTAATTAAGTCAGGCACATAAATAGAGCCCTATATGTCTAGGTTCTATTTGTTCTGTGACAGTATAAAACCTGCACATTTTCATCAAGATGGAAACAACAAACAAACACAAAACCACATGCACCATCTCCTGGTGAGACCTTCAGCTTTTTCACCGGCCTGAGCCCCTCTCTGAATTTGGTCTAGGCGGGAGGAGCAGATGGTCCCCTAACTATAGACCGACTTGGTCTGGGTCCAGGAAGTTGAGACCCTGAAACCAAGCTAAAGGTCTGCAACCAAAGGCAAGATCAGATGTAGATTGGTTATCTCCTCCGTGCCAAGTACTAGATTTGGTGGCTGACTTGTTTAATCCTCAGAGCCTGGGAGGTAGCAAGTGCCATCCTCGGGTTTTTTTTTTGTTTGTTTTTTTGTTTTTTGTTTTTTTTTAAATATGGAACGCTTCACGAATTTGCGTGTCATCCTTGCGCAGGGGCCATGCTAATCTTCTCTGTATCGTTCCAATTTTAGTATATGTGCTGCCGAAGCGAGCACCCATCCTCGTTTTACAAATGAGAAAACTGAGCTTCCAATGGGCTGAGGATTCTGATTAATACCACACAGTTCTGGGGACGCTTGGCTGGCTCAGCCCATGGAGCGAGCGACTCTTGATCTTGGGGTTGTGAGTTCGAGCCCCACATTGGGTGTGGAGCCTACTCAAAATAAATAAATAAATAAATAAATAAATAAATAAATAAATAAAGTAAAAAAAAAAAAAAGTTCACACAGTTCTGTGCCCAGATCCACCTGACCCCAACAACCATACTCTTTTGTCCCTGAAGCTTCTCTGACCGAGAGGCAGAGGCACGGGCAGCAGCTGTGGGCATAGTAACTATTGGGTTTAGAAGCCTAGGCTTCCATGGGCAACATTTGCTGTTTTGTACCACAGCCCTCCTCTTTACCCTCTTTCCAGCCAGAAGTTCATTCTGGGGGACAGTGAGCTGGCCCTGCACTTTCTTCGCCCAGGTCCCAAAGGGAGGCAGACCCCATCCTGCATTCAGAGTTACTGGCTCCGCCATGGGCACATGATCAGGCAGGGGCGATCAGAGGTGTTCCCGGGACTTGGGATCTGGACCTATTGGGAAGGAGAGTCTTTTCCATGGAGGTGCTAAGTAAGTAGGAAATTGAATTGGGGCTGCCCTGGGACATATTTCTTGCCACATGAAGGTCAGCCGAGGACTCAAACCAACAGAGGGAGGGAAGCAGAAAAGAGACATGAGACAGAGAATGCCCTCAAGACCTTGTTGGAGCTCTGGATCCAGCCATGCCCACACTGCCCTTGGACTTGCCACCTTACATTCTTTTTGTCCTGAGCAGGTGCAAGCTGGAGTAAAGTTAGGCACACCAGGAGGGAGAAGATAAGAGGGCGGACCAGGAGCACAGCAAGGCCTGGAACTATCCAAGCAGGACAGAAGAGTCTTCCAACCCAATTTGGAGCCATTCTTGTCGCCCACCTACCAGCCTGCCACCAGCCTGACTTTGTACCCATGGTGCACTCCTCTGATCTCGAGCCTGCCATCTGCAGAGGGATGTATTAATTTGCAAAACCACACCAGAGACTGCTTGTTCCCGGGAAACTTCAGAGAAATGGGAAATTTTCCAGTGAAATCAATACAAAGAGATCTTTTGCCGTCTGGAGAGGGAGGAGGGACTCTGCCTTTATTGAGTACAGTGTGTGTGTGTGTGTGTGTGTGTGTGTGTGTGTGTGTCTCCTCACGTGTTTCAATGCAGGCTCCTGAACTGAAAGTTTAGGGATTCTAAGTTTGATACTCAACGCATGTCACTCACTCAAATAGGAAATATTTTTGGAATGAATGAAACATTTATCCCAGTTAATCCTCGCCAAGAGTCCAATGAGAAGAAAGTTCAAGACAAGGAAACTGATTCTCAGAGAGGCTCAGCAAATGCCCCAGAGCCCCAGGGCTGGGAAGTGGCCAGGACAGAATTCAAGACACATCTTATTGGCATCCTTTCCCTGCCCTAGAAGCCATCCTGTCTGTAGGACCATGTTTTTAGGACATGACCACTTGGGGATCACCAGGAATCCCAGAAAGGTTGCATTACATGACTTTTGCAAATAAGATTGCACAAATGAGATGATGAAGAGTGTGTGATGACTAACATGAAGGAGAAAGCCATAGCTGGGGGGGGTGGCGGTGGAGGAGGGAGAAGGGTGTCTTTCCAGAAGGAGAAGGAAACCCTCCAGTTTGTGCCCTGGGGTTTGTCCCAAGAGGGCTGAGCTTGGGACGTGCAAAGATAGCGAGAGCAGAAGAAAGGGAAAGAAAGGGAAAGAGGCTGAGAAGCCCAGGTACTTCACACTTGAGCCTTGTCTCAAACATTTATCTGAAACTTTTGAAACATTTTCTTAACGGGAAAAAAAAAATACTAACTTCAAAGCTTTCTTGTCCTCTGTGTTGGGGGAGGAAGAGTTTTAAAATAGCCTTTGGGGCATAGGCCCCTCTTGGTTTGGGAGAAACACTTCCATGGCCCTTGGCTGACCACGGGTTAGACCCAATCTTATTTTGGAATGGACCATAAAAGGCTGCCTAGAATGTGCACAGAAGGGAATTTGGCTCACTGATGTAATCTTTAGGGACCAGATCCCCAACCCTGCTTGGCATACAGACGTGGACTGTACAGCTTTGAAAACTGTCTGTCTACGGGGAGAAGAGGGCACAGTGTATATGTGCGTGTGAGTGTGTGAGCATGTGGGTGTGGCGTGCACATGGTGCGAGCAGCGTGTGTGTGTGTGTGTGTGTGTGTGTGTCCATGTTTTCTGTCCAGGAGCATCCCCAGAGGATCAGGTCTCTATCTGCAGGCAGGATGCTGCAGGCCTGTCTTTATTTCCTATTGGTGACGAAGCCTTCAGGACTGGGTGGAGAGGGCTGAGCACTCCTAGACAATTGTGCTGAGCCCCCTGGTGTCATTCCAGAAGGGGAAGGAAACCCTTGGGTCTGGTCATGCATGGCTGCAGACGCTGGCTTCTCCTAGCTTGTCATGGGCTGAAGCAGCAGGGCAGCCCCTCAAACTGTCGCCCTAGAAAAGGGTGTAGAGAACAGAGCTCTGGGCCAGAGAGGCTGCAGGTTCTACCGCTCTAACTGGGGAGGAGGAAAAAGGGCAGATGCCCGGGAGGGGGAAGGAGGCTACCAGTGTGGCTGGGGCTGGGACTCGGGCGTGGCTTCTCCTGGAGGAGGTCGTTGTCAGCATCTGGGATTCCATGGTTTCTCCAGTCTTGCAGTTGCTTCTGGCTCTCATCATGCCTCCAGGAACCCTGGGACATGAAAGGGCAACCAGTGCCCAGGCTTGGCACAGACCCCCAAGGGAGCTGTTCGCCTTCCCCACACTGCCTCCTTCTTGTGGCCTGTGGGACAGGACAGTGCCATTTCCCCGGGACACTAGAAGCCAAGTGAGAGAGCCCAAGTGAGAGAGAAAGTGATGCTAGGGAGCTAGCTGGCGGTGTAGTCATAAGCCTCAGGCATTGATAGCCGGGGACCAGGCAGAAATAACTCCCCTTTCTCCCTACGGGGCAGGCAAACAAACATTGAAAGCTGGAGCCTAGATCCCATCACATAAAGCCACAGATGAACCACTCATAGACTAGTTAGTATACTGATCAGGACTCCTTCAGTTGCGAGGGACCTGATTCGCATTACCCTTAGACAAAAAAGAAACATATTAGCTCAAGTAACCAATAAATTCAACCATGAAAATACAAAGGATTTAGGCATTGGCGGGCTCTAATGGTGTCATGGGACCCTGTGTGCCTTTCCTTCTCACATCCACTTGCCCCTGCTTGACTTCATTCCCCAACAGGGTCTTAGTAGTAGAAAGATGACTCCCAGTGGCTCCAGGCTTACATGGCCTGAGAAGCTGCAATTCCGGGGAGGACTCTGTTTTAGAGTCCATGGTAACATTTTCAAAAGATAGGGACCCCTGGGTGGCTCAGTGTGTTAAGTGGCTGCCTTGGGCTAAGGTCATGATCCCAGCATCCTGGGATCGAGTCCCACATCGGACTCCTTGCTTAGCAGGGAGCCTGCTTCTCCCTCTGCCTCTGCCTGCCACTCTGTCTGCCTGTGCTCGCGCTCTCTCTCTCTCTCTCTCTGACAAATAAATAAATCTTTTTAAAAAATGTTTTCAAAAGGTGTAACTCAGGGTGTTTAATGGGGGGGGGGGCGGTTCCCAACGACAATGAGCACAGCTAAGGCATAGAGCTTGGTTCCTGGATGCACTCCGAGTAAAATGGAATTAGAACTCCACAGAGAAATGGCAGATCCCAAGGCTGAGCCTGGGAAAGCACAAGAGGAACCTAAAATATCTTACTAAACCAGAAGGCAAGGAGGCAGTGAAGAATGATGGGGACTTGTCAAAAGGCCACAGACACTGGCTGGAAGGAGCTCTCACAATCCAAATCTGGGGAAAAACTGAGCATCAGAATAAACAATGAGAGGAAGAGATTATAACCCATTAGATAAAATAAGAAGAAATTAATCCATTCGGATATAAATAAGTAAGTACACTTGAGTGCTTAGGAAGAAATGGGATATTTACATTGTTACAAAATACTTGTTAGTTAGGAAGAAGGAAAGTGTAATTCACAGCGGAGAAGACTGGCTGACTCCACCTTAACAAGTGAGGAAGTGAACATCCCCAGTAATGGGACAAGTCAAAATCAAGCCACCTGATAGGATGCCACAGGAGGAGAACAGCTGCCCTTAAGGAACATTCCCACTGGAGATGCGTCATCTAGTCCCACCATACGGACACATTTGGTAAACCCTAATTGAGATAACATTCTACAAAACAACTGGCCAGTAATCTCACAGGAATCAAGGTCGTGATAGCCGAGGGAAGACTAAGGAACTGCTCCAGACTGAAGGAGACCAAAGAGACAGGATCAGAAATTTCCATGTGTGCTTCAGTTAAACGGCCAAACTCCGCAGTAGAAGGCAGAGGTGTTAGCACGGTGCTGATCTGCTAAGCACAGAGGGATACTAGCCAGGAAGACTCGCCCCCGTCTCTTTCACACCCTGGACACTGATGGCAGGATACATATAACTCCCTAACGTGGCGGTCGGTGGAGAGAGGGATGGGGTGTAGATAAGCAGAGGGTCATAGGCACTTTTAACACCTGAACGCATCACTTGTTTTCTTTTCTTTCTTTCTTTTTATTAATTAATTAATTAATTATTTTTATTATTTTATTTTATTTATTTATTTATTTATTTGAGAGAGAGGGAGAGAGAGCCAGAGAGAAAGCGTGAGCGGAGTGGAGGGGCAGAAGGAGAGGGAGAAGCAGCATCCCTGCTGAGCAGGAAGCTGGATGCGGGGCTCACTCCCAGGACGCTGGGATCATGACCTGAGCCAAAGGCAGAGGCTTAACCAACTGAGCCACCCAGGCACCCCACTTGTTTTCTTTTGACAGCAGATTTAGTTTCCAATTGCATAGGAAATTGCATTCATCTGAATTGTCATGTCAAGGCCATGTACTCCCTGCTTGCATGAGTGGAGGACAGTGGGATTAAGTGACAGGAAGGAGCTTGTTTGATTTAAGGCAGCCAACAGAAAGATAAATTGTGGGCCATGAAGTCTCAAGCACACATTCTCCAGGATGGAAAATGGCAATCACTGAGCAGGGTAAATGAAGGTGAGTGGACAGACCAACTCTGCGTGGCCCTTTAAATGCTAAGATTGGACCCATCTCAGTGTCTGACTTAGCTGGGAACCCATCCCAGCTGGCCTCTTGTTGCTTCCTCCCATCCCCCTCTTAATCCTGAATCGCTCACCCCTGTGGCCTACTCACCAGCTTCCACTGATGATGTCACTCCCTTCCAGATGATGTCACTTGTCTCCACCAGACCCAGGCTTCTCCTCCCAGCAGTGTGGCTGCGGCATGTCCAACCTGACTCAGGCTGCAGGGCTCCACTCCCAGCACCAATCCCTGAGAAGATGTCCAATATCTAATCATGGAAACCCCCAAAGCTGGGCAGGATTCTACAATGCAGGTGCCAGGGGCCATCTTTTTCCTAAATCTGAAATTTGTGATTTTGAGCAGGAGTCACAAAGCCCTTTGGGAATCTGATAAAAGCTATGGACCCTTTGCCCAGGGTGAAAGCATATTCACATCAGAATATAAGGGGTTCTCCCTGCATCTCCTGAAACCCATCCCCAGGAACTAGATTTGCATCTGCTTTCAGTAGAACAGCATCTTATTTTTCAGAACCTTTGTTATATTCCTTGAAACATTCCAATGATCTGATGTTTTTCAACCCTAGGATGATCGGGGGTGTTTTTCCCCTTAATTACAGAGGAGTTTGTATTGGGAGAAGACAGAGCTAGTGGTAAATAAAGCTTAGGACTTGTCTGAGAGAATGAAGATGAAAAGAATAGCTCAAGTCTCGTGTTTTGCCAGAAGGAGAAGGAACACGGCGTCCTCACGCTCGAGGCTTGCTCTAAACTTAGCCGGCTCCCGTGGTTCCAAAGTTGGCAAAATGAGCTCCCACCAGCCTAATAAACACGCCGTGCTGCAGTGACTCACTGAGACAGCAGCTCTGCGGGACGGAGCTGCTTAGTGACACAAGGGATGGCGGTGGCCTGGGACTCCCAACCCAGCAGGACGTCCAATGTAGGAGTGAGGATGGCCTGAGCACCAGCTGCTCAGAAGAGCCAGAGAAGCTTGCCCGTGAGAGAGCCCAGCTTTCCATCATACAGAGGAGAAAAATGAAGGCCTGGGGGGCTGGGGAGCAAGAGAAGGCCTGGTTGGGGCGCCCAGCAAGGAAGGGAGCCATCATCTTAGGGACTTCATCTGATTGCGCGTCACACCCATCAGAGCATGGAACAAGGCAAACTAGGAAGATGGCATTCCTAGATGCCAAGGGATTTCCTTGTGACCTCAGTCATCTAATTAATTAATAGAAGGTGGTTTCCAGAAGGAGAGACAGGCAGTGCTCCTCTGCCCTGCCCTGCCCAGTCCTGCTATGGTCAAGCCAACCTGGTCAGGTCACGTTGGAGGCCTGGGGTCAGCTCAAGGTGCTGCACTCCTGGAGAGGATGGGCAGTTTCCAGGAGGCGGATGGACTGGGGTTCACCACTGGATGGGAGCACCGAGACAGACGGGCATAGTCGCTATTTCCAAAGACACAGTGAGCTGTCCAGTGTGCTGGGCTCCCTCCTCAGAAGTATAATAACACAGCCACAGGCTCAGTGCGGTGGGAAGGGGCCTCTTGGAGCCAGAGGACTACGGAGGGGTCCTTGCAGAGGTCAGAAGAGGGTTCACCTAAGCAGCAAGTAGAAGGTGTATCTGGGAAGGGGAGCAGCCAAAGGGGTCATTTACCAGCAGGTCTGAGAGGCCATGGGAGGCTGTGACAGAGGACCCAGACCAGGGAGGCGAGGGATAGGCTGGGGGGCTGGGACTAGAATGGTGCAGGATATTGACCCTGCATAAGACAGGGAGATGTAGGGATACCTGGGTGGCTCAGTTGGTTAAGCAGCTGCCTTTGGCTCAGGTCATGATCCCAGTGTCCTGGGATCGAGTCCCACATCAAGCTCCTTGCTCAGCAGGGAGCCTGCTTCTCCCTCTGCCTCTGCCTCTGCCTGCCACTCTGTCTGCCTGTGCTCACTCTCTCTGACAAATAAATAAATAAAATCTTAAAAAAAAAAAAAGACAGGGAGATGTAAGCTTGCTCTGGGTGGGGAGTGGCCTCCTGGTATGTAGGGAGGTCAGACGACCCAATGAGGTGGGCTCTGCTGGGCATCATAGCAGAGGCAGAAGTCACATTCCATGATGCCCTCAGGAGAGAACAAAGGCTAGTGGAAGGAGCTGGCAGAAATCAGTCCAATATAACGAAGGGCTTCTCCCAGCCCCAGTCCCAGCTACTGCAGTGAAACGGGAGGTAGTGAGCTCCTTGGCATTGGAAAGCTTCAAGCACGTAGGCTTGGTGCAGAGCATAGAGACCAGATTCAAGTATCGACGTCCCTTCCAACCTTAACAGTCTTCTCGGCTTGGATTCCTCCAGAAGCCTTGTTGAGGAAGAAGAGCAGAAACTCATTTCTTCTTTCCCCAAGTGGGAAAGGGGAAGCTGAGACTGAACACTGCATCCAAGGTCACACAGAGAGGCAGCAGGACTGGGAATGAAACCCTGATCCGCTCCTTTCCAAGCCCCAGACTTTCCCATCTGGTTTCCCAACTGGTGTCCCAGCCTGCGCTATTTCGGGTTGGCTCCCCTGCCAGGACAGAGGGCGCCCATGGGACCAGCACAGCATGGATCGAGACTCCCCCAGAGAAGCTGGTAAACGAGCATCCGAAGGCCTGTCCTCTCTGTCCAGGTCAGAATGGGGGATAAAAACGTGTTCAACACTTACCCAGCTGGCTCTGTCCCTGTGCCATCAGGAGGGAAATATAACTGTGCAGGGCGGAACTCTGACTCTGGCTCTCTTGGCAAAGAAAATCATATTGACTTCATTGGGGGGTGGGGGTGGGAGCATGTCAAGAATCACAGGTGAACCTTGTCCTCCAGGCCACCAGGGGGACCCAGTTTGCCTGGCTTGGGTCTTTGTTTCCCAAGTAAAATCTTGAGAACGCTAGTTCTTCAAGAACCAACCCATTCTTTGTAATAGCTTTGTAGAGATATAACATATATACCATACATTTCACAAATTTAAAGTGTACAATTCAGGGTGTCTGGGTGGCTCAGTTGGTTAGGCATCTGCCTTCAGCTTGGGTTATGGTCCTGGGATCGAGCCCCAAGTCTGGCTTCCTGCTGGGTGGGGGGTTTGCTTCTCCCTCTCCCACTGACTCCCTTCTGCTCATGCTCTCTCTCTCTCACACACTCTCTCTCAAATAAATAAAATCTTAAGAAAACATAAAGTGTACGATTCAATGGTTTTCAGTGTATTCAGAGAGTTGTGAAACCATCATCACAATTGATTCTAGAACATTTTCATCATTTCCAGAAGAAACTCTGCCCTTCGGACATCACCCTCAAACTCCTCACTTCCCTCAGCCCTAGGCAACCACTGATCTACTTTCTGTCCCTATAGATTGGTCTATTCTGGGCATTTCATAAACACGGAAGCATACAATTTGTGCTATTTTTGTGTCTGGCTTCTTCACAGCATAGTGTTTGTGAAGTTCAGCCATGTGGTAGCATGTCTCAGTGCTTCATTCCTTCTTCTGGCTGAAGAGTATTCCATTGTGTGGATGTGCCACATTTTGATTATGTATTCATTAGCTGATGGACATTATTTATTAGTTGATGGACATTTATTTCCACCTTTGGCTATCATGACTGAGGAAAGATTTTATATTCAAATAAACCTGGGGAATGATGCCAGCTCTGTCTCCCTCTTGGTGATCCACTATGTCCCTTAGCAAATTAAAGGCTCTGAGAAGTCCTGCAATAAAGACCACTATTTACCTTTACTTGACCTACTACTTCCCAGTCTTCTCTCACTTCTCTACCCAGAGAAATCCCAGGGATTTTTGCATCAGGTGTACACTTGGGGAAACAGTGACCTGACCGAAGAGAAGCTGCCAGCAGAGGTGAGAGGAGGGTCTCAAATGAGAGGAAGCTGTCTATGAAAAGTTTTTCAGCCCCTTCCTGCAGCTGCAGCTTGAGGCACTGAAAATGCCATGAATTTGAGAAATCCAGCAGATTGGGAGACTTTCCAAGGCTACGGCCAGTCCATTCATTTGCTTCTTTGGTGATCAAACATACATAGTTTAAGCACCCATGGGGCTAGAGCAGAGGCTTTCAAACACTGACGACCCTGGGAAGGAATACATTTTACTTCGTGACCCAGTTTTACACACACGCATACAACCGAAAGTGTATGAAGCAACGCTTAGCCTTTACTGTGTGCAATGTCTTCTGTGAATGACTATTCTATGCTACTTGATTCCAAAATTATATAATAGTCCTGGCCCACTCAAATGATTTCCTAACTCATTCATGGATCATAATCTACAGTTTAAAAGCCACTAAGGTGACAAACCCGGAAGAAATACTTACAAAACGTATATGACAAAGAGCTGCATATATAAAGCATATGTATAGCTCTGTTGGGGGGTGGCACCTGGGTGGCTCAGTCAGTTAAGCGTCCGACTCTTGATTTCAGCTCAGGTCATGATCTCAGGCTCTGTGCTTGGTGTGGAGTCTGCCTGAGATTTTCTCTCTCTCTCTCTCTCCCTCTGCCCCTCCTCTCGCTTGTGCTCACGGGCTCCCTCTCCCTCTCTCTCAAATAAATTAATTAATTAAATACTTTTAAAGAATAAGATCTGCTAAGACTTAAAGAAAGGAAACCCCTCCCCCCAAAAAAGGGAAGAGGAAAAGAAAAAAGTGCAAGAGCAAGAACTCAAATAATAAAAAAAAGGACCTGGGGTGCCTGGCTGGCTCAGTCGGTAGACTACGCAACTCTTGATCTCGGGATTGTAGGTTCGAGCCCCAGGCTGGGTGTAGAGATTGACTAAAAATAAAATCTTTTTTAAAAGACGGTTAGAAGATTTTAACAGGCACACCCAAAAGGAGACGTAAGAACAGCCAGGGCACACTAGAGAAGGCAGTGAGCGCGAGCAGTCGTCAGGAGACGACGAAAATGATAAAGCAAATGTCCACGGACGGATGAATGGATAAACCGGTTGTAGGACATTCATACGAAGGAATCTTGCTCAGCAATGAGAAGAATGACATGTTAACACATGCAGTAGGAGATGTCGATCCCACAAACATCAGGCTGAATGTAGTAAGTCAAACACGGAAGATTACAGACGGCATCATTTCGTTTAATATAAAATTCTGGAGAAGACAAAGCCATAGTGACATGGTGCAAATTCATGGCAGCCCAGGGCTGGGAGAGGGGCTGCAAAGGGACCCGAGGGGACCTTCCAGGTAACAGCAATGTGGGTATAACTGTACTCAATCCCCTACATTCATCAAGTTCTACCCCGAGAATGAGTGACTTTAATTAAATATAAATTAAACTTCAATAAAACTATTTGTCAAACCTTGAAGACAGGGGCACCTGAGTGGCTCATTCTGTTGAGTGTCTGACTCTTGAATTCAGCTCAGGTGGTGATCTCAGGGTCGTGCAACTGAGCCCCTCATTTGGCTCCGTTCTGGGTGTGGAGCCTGCAGTAGGAGTCTCTCTCCCTCTGCCCTGCCCCCCTTCTCCCTCTCTATAAATAAATAAATAAAACAAAACACTGAAGATGGATTATTTGGCTGAGAGTTGGAAGGGGAGGGAGATGGAGAGGCAGACAAGGGCTCAGTGATGGGTCTACAAGGCTGAGAGGTGTGCCCTGCTCCCGAGAGAGCTACGGGGAGCCAGCCACGTGGAGTTTCAAGCAGATGTGTCATGATCAGATTTGTGTTTAAAGCAGTCTCTCTGGCCATGCCGTAGAGAAAGGCTCTGGTGAGAGGAAATGAGGGCTGGAAGTGAGAAGTGTGCGGCCGTAGCAGCAGGGAGTCGTTTGGGTGGTAGAGGAGGCTCTGGAGACAGATTCGAAGGACTTGGAGAGGGGATGGACAGCAATGGGGGGACAGCTGAATGCATCAGGAATTTCTGCCTTAGCAATCAGGGGAATGGCAGTGCCTTCGGAAGGTGATCGGATTAGGGGAGGAAGAGGATGAGATGAGAGGGGCTGTGACATCTTTCATCTAAGGGGCTGTGGGAAGTCAGGGCATTTAAAGACCCAGGGGCTCGGAAGGGTGGCATTTGCTGAATACAGTCCTGGAGTCCTGGTGAAGCCTTGGGAAGGAAGGAGAGGCTGGGGGAGGGTGGAAGGATGGAGAGTAGAAGCCCCATCTGGGAGAACACCCATGTTGAAGAGGGAGTGGGAAGGGCTGAAGAGAATGTGGCCTGAGATCAGAGGAAGACAGAGGGTGTGATGGGACAGTGGTCAGAAAGGTCAGAGGCCACAGAGCAGAACAGTCACGGTCACAGTCATGGGGGACGAAGGTGGAGATCACGGACAGGAGAGCGGGGGTAGGAACTCCCCTGCAAGAGCAAAATGGTAAATAAGATGACAGCAGGGTGTGTAGACGTTCTTTGGAAAAGTGTGTCTGAGAGAAGGGTGGACGAGGAAGTGGGAGCTACAGCGGGAGGCGGGCAGCAGATAGGGTGAGGAGTCCTGGCTCCGGTCTCTCGATGCAGGCTTCCCTCCCAAACCTTCTTGCTGCTTGGAGCAGACACAGCCTCTTTTTGGCAACCGTCTTGCCCTTACTCGTGCTTGGATTAACAGCAGATTCTAGTTTCCTTGCCGACTCATTTCCCACCCTTCAGGGAGCCTGGCAGGCCGCCCAGGCTCCTTCCCTGCCCCCTCCTCCTTCCAGGCAAGAGTGAGCCGCAGGAGGTGCCCCCTGGCTCATCAAGGGAGAGCCCAGGAAGCAGGGTGAGACCTGGAAGGCAGCTCAGTCAGTCCCCCCCATCTTGGGGGGCGGGGAGTAAAACTAGACCTGGAGAAGGGCCTCTGTTTTGCCCAAGGCCGCAGAGCTGTCCCCACACCCCTGAACAGATCCCCAGTGGCAGACATGGGAAAGTCTGGGTGGGGAGGTGGTGCCCAGCCAGTCTTGAGGCCCCAGAGAACACCCTCGCACCCAGCAGGAACTCTGCCCCCCCATCCTCCCCCCGCCTCCGGCTCCCACTGGAAGAACCTGGAAGAAAAGGGGGAGATAAGAAAATGACTCTCCAGTGACTGGCTGGCCAGTTAGCCTGGATTGCTTGCGTGGGGAGGGGCGGTGCCCTGCCCTGGGCCTCTGCCAGGCTCCCTGAAGGGTGGGAAATGAGTTGGCCTGGAAATTGGAATCTACCGTTATCCCAGACGTGAGTAAGGGCAAGACGGTTGCCAAAAAGAGGCTGTGTCTACTCCAAGCAGCAAGAAGAAGGTTTAGGAGGGACGCCTGTGCTAAGAGACCAGAGCCAGGACTCCTCACCCTGCCTGCTGCGGTCTGGCTCTGTGACCTTGAACAACCTGCTTCACCACTCAGGGCTTGGAAATTCCACCCATCGCCTCGGGCAGACACAGCTTCATTCATTCATTCATTCATTCACCCAACAAGCATTTCTCCACATCTGCTCCCTTGGACGGAGATGCACTGTGGGAAGAGCTAAGCTTTGAAGTGAGAGAGCTGAATTCAGATCTCCACGGCCACTGGCTAGCCAGGTGACTTTGAGCAAGTCATTTACCCTCTGTGTGCTTCAGTTTCCTCATCTGCAAAATGGGGGTAACAATATCTACCTCAAGGAATCTCGCTGTTTTCCCATCTCATGACCAGCCAAGTACCATCTTCACACTTATCTCTTCAAATTCAAAACGAGGGAGTTTTACATGAAGTGGACATAAAGAAAGGAAAAGAAAAAAAAAAAAAAGGAATCCCTACCTCACAAGGCAGATAAAAGGATTAGGTTACTCTAGACAAAAAAGAATCTTTAACAGGGGCTCCTGGGTGGCTCAGGGGTTAAGCATCTGACTTCAGCTCAGGTCATGATCTCAGAGTCCTGGGATGGAGCTCCTGGTTCAGGGGAGAGTCTGCTTCTTCCTCACCCTTTGCCCCTCCCCCCACTTGTGCTCTCTTGGTCTCTTTCTCTCTGAAATAAATAGATCTTAAAAAAATAAATAAATAAATTGTAGTTACAGTTATTCTAGTTCCTGTCATTGTGTTTTTGTGTTACTGTGATTGCATTATTGCTTTATTGATATGAACAACAATAACACAACAACATCATTATATGTAAAGTGCTTAACAGGCTTGCTGAGGGAGCAGCTATTCAAAAAGTGGTTGTTATTCATGCCTTTATCTCTGTGATAGCGTCATGATGTGTCCAGTGTGCGTCACCTAGTAGGAGCTTGATGCATGTGAGTTTCACCCCACTGGCAGAGACCTCAGAGCATCCTGACCCCGGTAGAGGGTTCAAGGTCACCTAGGAAGGACTTAGGCACCCCCGGATACCCTGAGCAGGGTGGGTGTGTGACTCCCAGGGTCCTGTGTGAATCCCAGGGTCCCGTGGTGGTCTCTACCCCGGGACAGCTCGGGTGCCAGATCTCTCTCACAGCTAATGCTGGAGGAGACAGATATTTCCAGCAGACCTTACGTCTGGTCCCAGACCAGCTGCTGTCCCCTCACCTCCAATCCATATTTCTCAGCCCAGGAGTGAGCCAGACTGCGCTGTCCCTGCCCAACATTTACATTCCCAGCTATTTATAACGCAGGCTTAGCGCAGCCATGGTGGGGTGGAATGGGCAGAGGGGAGTCTGGCCTCCCACCACGTGGGAAGCCCCAGAGGCCCTGGCCCCCATCAGAACATTTCGTTTCCCAAACCCTCTCTTTAGCTTTCTTTCTCCTCCTCTGGCTCTGGTCCAGCTTCTGTGGCTTGGATGACATGGCTCAATGAGAGAACGTTTCACTTATCCCAGCAACTGACTCTGTTTGAGAGTCACCTGGGCCTTGGGGTCCTGGTCTGCTCGTGGCCTCAAGGGGCTATGCTTCCTTTCAAAGCCTGCCCAGCACCATGGAGGAAGGTAGCCCTGACTGCTTGCTGTGAGGTGGAGGAGGAGGTGAGAAGCAAAGTCCAGTAGCTGGGGGTGGGGGGGTGGGGGGTGGAAGCATTGAGATGTGGGAGGGATGAGGGAGAGGAGGAGGACACTGCTGTCTGCAGCACCAAGGAGGCAGCCAGAGGACCAGAAGCCACTGCATTGTAGGGAAGGGGCAAGAGTCCCAGATCTGCTACTTCCTAGCTATGTGCCCTTGGACGAGACTCCGAGTCTACATTTCTTATCCAGTCCAATACAAAGGGAATGCCACGCGGAGTCCCCATCAGGGCTGAGGGATGGTTGAAGGAGCTCCCACAGCACAGTACCTGGCATGCAATCACTGTGTCTCTCTCCCTTTTACCTCTCTCCTAACCTTGAACCCCGGATCACCCCCAGTCTGGAAAAAATAGAATCCACTGCTCTCCATACTTTTCCCAGGGTTTGCCCTTGAGAAGGGGATCAACCAGAGGAAGAGAGCCTTGGCTTCGGGTCTAGCTGACTGGGGGCTCCCCACCTACATCGCCTGGTTCGGAGCTGGTCTGTGAGGCAAGGGTAGCATCGCTGTCAGCCTGAGCCTGAGTGACCACAGAAACTAAGGCCTGTGGGGATGAGGGCTGGATGGGGCAGAGAGTGACTGCATGAAACCCTGGAGGCTCACAGAAGAACATGTGTTCTCAGCTGAGAGACTTTGTGGGGGGGGCACACGCGAATGCAGGTACGTGTGCTGGTGGTGGTGGAGGGGGCAGGTGTGTGTTTATGTGTATGTGTGGAAGTTAGGGAAGGGGTACTGGATTTAAAATTTACTCCAAATCACTCATGAGTCTCCTCAGGGACCCCACTAGGCTGTGAGCTTTGGGAGGAAAGGACCGTAGGTAGCCTGTTTGGTGTGGTCTCCCCAGAATCCATCACACCTCCTAGAATGCTCATGAATGGATGGATGGATGGATGGATGGATGATGAGAGAGGATGGCTTTCAGCAAAAGCCTGCCAGATTTGGGCAGTGGAATAAGACTGAGGAGTCTTTGGTCTGTTGTCCCCACTCCTCCCTACCACTGGCCAAGCCCCGGTGGGGGATGGTAGAGGCAGCTGGTATAGGGCAAGGAGCTTCCCAGCTCTGCTACCTACAAGCTGGGTGACCTTGGCTCATTGACCTTTTCTGAGCTTCATAATCCCTAAGACAGTCTGAGCAGGGAGGTTTTTTCCCAGTTAAATAAGTTAGATGGGTCAAAGGGCGTGATGTGGTCAGTGCTCACTGCATGGGCATTTCCTTATCGAGGCAGGGGTGGGTGGGCAGAGACACACCCTCCCACCCCAGCACCCTGCCCTGCTTTCTCTTCCTGCCACAACGTAGTGCCGGCTCCCCAAGAGGGGCCAAGGGAGCAGCTGCCTGCTGGCCTGCTTCCAGGCCCAGAGCAGAACTGAGTGCTGCCCCTGTCCCTGTCTTCCCGAAACAGCCACTTGCTTTCTCCAAGCCTTCCCATTCCCACTCACCAGCCCCCACTCTCACCCTCCGTCCCTTCCCTTCCTCCTTCACTGCCTTCCCTGCCCGTCTTTGTGTTCCTTCCAGACACCGTTCCAGCCCACTGGAGAAGAATAGAACAAAAACCTCCTCTCTGTAGACCTTCTACTGTCGCCATGCTCACAGCCCCCTCCTCTTACCCCACCCCCACCCCGCCCAAGCCTGTCTCCACCCCCAGCTCACAAGGCTCAGCCTGTGATGGGAACAGGGCTTTTCCCTGGAGTGAAAATACCAGTGTTGCAGAAAGCAGAGCTCAGGGAGCTGGCCCAACCTCCCAGCTATGCCTCTCAGGTGGGAGCTCACTCTTTCTGGGATTTGGGTGCCTTTCCCCACAAACACGTTCCAGATCCCCCATCTCTAGGCTCTGTGCCACTCAGGCTGAGATGTCAGGATGCCAACAATGTCTTCTCTGCGGGGTCCTGTGCTCAGGGACCTGCTGCCTCCTCTCTCCAGAAAATACCTCACGGAGCAGCCCACTGGGGCCACCCCTACCTCCGGGTAGGAAGAAGCCATAACCAACAGTCTCATCTAATAAGCGCTTACTACATGTCAGGCACAGTAGTTGGAACTTTATGTGAAGTATCTCATTTAATCTTTACCACAAGCTTTTGAGGTCAATCCCATTGTTTCCCCCATTTTACAGATGAGGAAACTGGAGCGACCTGTCCAAGGTCACATAGTGTTAGGGGCAGGATGGGAACACAGATACCTCTAAATTCAAAGCTGATGTATTTGGCTCACCATCCTCTCTTAAGACAGAAAATGTGCAAACAAATAAACAAAAATACAATGAATAAAATCCTCTTCTTAATTCCGATAGATTTTGCACAAAGGGAAAGTCCAAGACTCTGGAAGTCCCCACCACTGTCACCTGAAGTTCTGGGATTCTCAGTTGGTGAGTGGAAGACAGATCTGAATCATCAAAAGTACATGTAGGGGCTGGAGTGGGTTTTGAATCTTAGTTCTTCAGTTTGCTGCCTGGGCGGCCATATTACCTCTCCGTCAGTTGGTTTGGGAAGTTTTTCTTCTGGGATAATCAAGTTAAGATCTTACTGAACAGACCCTCCCACAGAAAACAACTCTTGACAACACACACACACACACACACACACACCCCTCAAGGCCCCAGAAAGTGAATAAAATCAAGTAGACCCTGGAGCAGAAGGGAATGACAAGGAGGAAGTCACTCATTTTTTTATCTCTGATCTTGAGAGCAGGCCACAGTTAGCATCCCACGGATAGAAAACCTGCAGTCATCCTGGCCTAAGGAACCAGAGGACAAATTCAGATCAACCACAGCCCCTGGAAAGTAGAGGGAGCAACCCAGAGAGAAGAGACACGAAGAGGGGGAGCCCCAGCCCCTGTGGATAAGTGTGGTCTGATCTCTGGCTGACCCCTAAACCATGTACGTATGGAAGCAAATTCAGCTGAGGGAAAATTTAAACAACAACAAAAACCAAACCTAAAACCAAACTGAGATTTGGGCTGCCATCCAAGAGCAGAGTTTGAGGCTAATGGCCCAATAAAACAAAAATTCAACATATTTGGAGAATATTACAGAACCCAGAGTCCTCACAACATAACAGGCACAATGTCCAGGATATATAGCTCTGTTCCTCTAGAGTTACATTCGCAGACCTCAATGGAATTAAAGTAGGAACCAGAGGGGCGCCTGGGTGGCTCAGTGGGTTAAACCTCTGCCTTCAGCTCAGGTCATGACCTCAGGGTCCTGGGATTCAGCCCCACATCGGGCTCTCTGCTCAGCGGGGAGCCTACTTCCCCCCCACCCCCACCCCCCCGCCCACCGCCTACCTCTCTGCCTACTTGTGATCTCTCTGTCTCTCTCTGTTAAATAAATCAATAAAATGTTTAAAAAATAATAATAAAGTAGGAACCAGAGAGATAGCTGGAAAATTCCAAAGTATTTGAAGATGAGACAACAGACTCCTAAATAGCACATAAGTCAAAGAGGAAACGTTGGGAGAAATTTTTAAATATTTTGAAAATGGCAATTATTAGGGTGCCTGGGTTGCTCAATTGGTTAAACATTTGCCTTTGGCTCAGGTCATGATCCTGGGGTCCTGGGATCGAGCCCCACACAGGGCTCCCTGCCTAGCAGGGGGATCTGCTTCTCCTTCTCCCTCTCTGTGACCTCTCTTTGTTTCTGTCCTTATACAATATTGTCTATCTTGTGCATGGGATCCTGGACATGGGACAGCAACCTAAGTTATCAGGATGGCTGCCAATGTTTTGTTTTGTTTTGTTTTGTTTAACAATTCCATTCATTATTTGACAGAGAGCCAGCAAGAGAGGGAACACAAGCAGGGGAGTGGGAGAGAGAGAAGCAGACTCTCTGCTGAGCAGGGAGCTGGACGTGGGACTCAATCTCTGGATCCCAGGATCATAACCTGAGCCTAAGGCAGACGCTTGACCCACCTGGCCACTGAGGTACCCCTGATAGCGATTTTAATTTGAGGGACACCTCTGGTCGCTTTTGACACCCAGAACCTCTGACATAACCCTTCGTGGGATGCCACCCAGGAGTCAGAGAGGATTTTTGGTAATGGACCTTGTCTTCAGTTCCCAAGAACCATGGGAGACCCCAAGGATTCTCCCTTGGTATGCCTTTTACCTCTGGGAACAATTCCAGTTGCAAAATTTAAGAAAGGTCCTCTGTAGGATCTATCAGTGAGATCTCTTTTGCTGGAAACAGGGCAAGCTGACAGAGGGATCCTAGGTCCTCCCAGGCCTCCGGGGCCCTTAAATCAGGACCTGGACCTAAGGGCCTCTTGCAGAATGTGTTTGGTCTGTAACCAGACCAGTAATTTCTCTCCTGACATATTAGATGATAATTATCTAAATAGGCCTTCTGCGAATAAACCCAGATTGCTGGAGGATACAGAGGCCATCCCTGATGAAGGGGATAGGACTCTCTCACTGCTCCTTCTAATAGGTGTAGGGGTTTCTCCTTCGTTTCCCAGCTTAATGGCTATCATTGGAGCCAACTGTGGGGTTAGTCTACCTCCGGACAGGGTCTTTAAGGAATATTCCCAAGGAGCTGCCGAAACTCCCTTTGTTTGGGGGAAATTCCCTGTCTTCTCCAACCTGACAATGGGGAACAAATAATCTATTTGCAGGTTATAATTTTATTTTATCTACATTTCTTTCTGCCTTTGTTTCCCACATTAGTTGAGAAAATGGGCTTTGAAGTCCAACAGCTCTGGGTTAGATCCTGGCCCTGTCGCAGCAAAGGGGGACTCTGGCTGGTGGGGACTTTCTCACTGATGGTTTTTCAACCTTCTCAGCAGTCTTCTCTAGTCCCAGGGAGTTCGCTACTCCTCCCGGCAACCCCTTCCACTAGTGTGTGTGTGTGTGGGGGGGGTCTCCTTGATGGGATGTTCTCTTCTTCGGTTTCTCTTCATTCCTGAGGTTCTCTTCACACAGAGTAGACTGAGTGCCTTATCCTCATGACGCCTTCCACTGCTTCCATCTTTGGGACACCTGGGTGGCTCAGTTAGCTAAGTGTCTGCCTTCAGCTCAGGTCATGATCTTGGGGTCCTGGGATCAAATCCCACATCCAGCTCCCTGCTCCACGGGAAGTCTATTTCTCCCTCTTCCTCTGCCACTCCCCAGCTTGTGCTCTCTCAAAAAAAATAAATAAATAAAATCTTTTTAAGATTTTATTTAAAGACAGTGTTTATCTTCACTCTGTCTTCACCCCCCAGCCCCATTTACTCTTCGGGCCAAGGACCCTAGCCAACTCCTAAAATTTGCTGACTACTTCTATGTACAAATCCAGGCTCAGAGAGGAGAGGTAACCTGCCACGTTCGCACAGCTAAGAAGCCAACCTCTGCTTGTCTAACTCTTTCTGTGGTTCCATGCTACCAGCACCCCTTTGTCAGCCTCTCTCTACCCCCACATTCATTTCCTAGGGCTGCCATAACAAATTGCCACAAACCCTGTGTCTTAAAACAACAGAAAGTTCTTCTCTCAAGGTTTCAGAGGCTAGACATCCAAAATCAAGGTGTCAGCAGGGCCCCGTTCTCTCTGCAAGTCCTGGGGGAGGATCCTACCTTGACTCTTCCTAACCCCTGGGGATAGTTGGCAATCCTTGGCAATCCCTGGGTTGTGGCTACTTCTCTCCAGTCTCTGCCCCCATTTTCACGTGGCCCTCTCCCTATGTGTCTTCCCTCTGTGCATGCCTCTGTGGCCAAATTTCCCTCTTCTTGTGAGGGGACCAGCTGCTGGATGGAGGGTCCAACCTAATCCAATAAATCAGCCCAAATCCAATCTCCAAGTGAAGTCACATTCACAGGTACCAGGGGTCACGACTCGGACATGTCTTTTGGGGAGACAACCTACAACACCCCCAAGATCTAATGATTTATAAGGAATAAATATTTCAGGGAGCCTAAGTGGCTCAGTCATTAAACACCTACCTTCAGCTCAGGTCATGATCCCGGAGTCTTGGGATCGAGCCCCGCATTGGGCTCCCTGCTCAGTGGGAAGCCTGCTTCTCCCTCTCCCACTCCCCCTGCTTGTGTTCCCTCTCTTGCTGTGTCTCTCTCTGTCAAATAAATAAACAAATAAAATCTTCAAAATAAATAAATAAAAAAAAATATATATATACATATATGCATATATACATATATATTTGGTCATTCAGCTGACTCGGATCTATTTCTCGGATACATTTGGTCTTGCGGGTCCTGAAAATGCTCCAGAACTGTGAAGATGACATGGTTGACTTGTTATTAATGAAGGTGACTTTTGGACCCACCCGAGGGTGGAGCTGGTGAGCAAGAGGATTGACCCTGGGATTAAAGGGTCGGAACCTTCAGCCCTACCCCCACCTGACTTCTGGGGAGGTTGAATCAGCCAATGGCCCATGACTTAGTCAATATGACTACATCATGAAGCCTCCATAAAAACCCAAAAGGACAGCTTGTGGGTCCTTTTCCTTCTTTTCAGAAAGCTAGGGGAACCAGACCACTTTACTGTGCCATGGACCGGGGGCCCCAAGCTCCACGAGGACAGAAGCTCCTCTGATCAGGACTTTGTCCCAGGCATCTCTCTATCTATTATCCTTTTATCATATCCTTTAGTGAACCCATAAATGAAATTAGGTGTTTCCCTGAGGTCCGTGAGCCCCTCTGAGCAAATGAGTCTGCAGCACACGGAGCAGCCTGGGGCTTGTGATTGGTGTCTAAAGAGGTGGCGGGAGCAGTCGCATTGGACTGAGCCCTCGATCTGTGGGATCTGATGTCATCTCTGGTACACAATGTCTGGTACACAGTGTCCGAATTGCTTGGTGCTGTGTGTGGGGACCTCACTCCCAGACACATGTTAAAATCGGGTTCAAAGAACTCCAAAAGAGGGGCGCCTGGGTGGCTCAGTGGGTTAAGCCTCTGCCTTGGGCTCAGGTCATGATCTCAGGGTCCTGGGATTGAGCCCCGCATCGGGCTCTCTGCTCAGCAGGGAGCCTGCTTCCCCCCATTCTCTCTCCGCCTGACTCCCTGCCTACTTGTGATCTCTACCAAATAAATTAATAAAATCTTAAAAAAAAAAAAAAAAAAGAACTCTAAAAGAAACCCCCATGCCGAATGTGGTAGACATTAATTCAGCAGGTGGAGACTGAGCAGTCACTGTGTGTGGGGAGGAGATGCCCACCCTCCGGGTGTGATGGGGAAATGCCAGGGCCCCGTGGAGAAGGCCCGACTGCCCGACACATAGGGACAGAGGCCCAGACAGGAGCCGGTGTGTGGCTCGGTCACCAGACTGTCTTGTGTTCTTCCTGTCTGCTCTGTCTGCCCTCCAGCCAGCAAGAGAGATGGCAGGGCAGACAGGGGAGGGAACCCAGGAGAGAGGCCAGCAGCTTCCAGACCCCTCCTGGCCACTGGCCGTCAATCCTGGGCTGGTGGCTGCATGGCTCTTCGAGACTCTGGGTCCCGGCTGCCGCCAAAGTGACCTCACCTATCAAGCAGTAACTCAGTCTAGGGCTGATGGGTCCTTGGCAAGGGCTGGACAGACTAGAAGGCAGAGGAATTTTTCTTTTTCTTTTTTTTTGGCAGAGGAATTTTTCTTAAAAGAAAAGAGCTAAAGTAAGACTCCAGGGGCAAAGTGCAGCATTTGCTGCACCGACCAAAGCCCCGTTTGTGGCCAGAACAGCCTCAGTGCCTTATGATTGAAAAGAAAGTTCTCTGCGAAGGGACACTGGGCTCCCTCCTGGGTTTACGGCAATCCCTGGGGGCGGGTTGTCTTTGTAGAAAGAGCTACTGGCAACCAGGCAGGCCACGATTCAGTGTGGCCTTGGGTGTCGCTTCACCTCTGGGTGCCTTACCTTAGGCCTCCCTCTGGTGAAGAGAGGGTACGTACCTACATGTATCGTCAGCCTCTGTGTCTCCCCCTCCCCCTTCTCATAGCAACCCCCCTTGATTGTCCCTTAGAAAGCTTAGCCCTCCCTGCTCGTGGTCTGTGAGGCCTAGGAAGGCCCCAAACCTTATTTAGATGGTACGTTAGGGTGAAGCCTGGAGCATCTGGTGGGAGCCTCAACCCCTGAGACATGGCCTCCTCTGGTGGAGCAAGAAGCTTGGGAACAGCCCTATGACCTGAGTGCATCATAGGGTGAATGACTTGGCTTTTGCAAGAGCTCCTGGAAAAGGGGTTTTTGCTCTCCTGCTGGCCTTAGAGCTCTGGGGAGAAAACCTACTGCCATACCGAGGCTGTGAGAAGGACCCAGGGCCGCTGGGGCAGCAACTTGGTGCCAACCTCCAGGAGGGGAGACCTGAGACACTGAGCGGTATGGTTGGGGGGACATCAGTGCTTCTAGAATCCAGCCACACCCAAACCCGAATCTACCCACTCTGACCTTTCGCTCACATATCCGGTACATTCCCTTCATTGTTCAAGCCTATTTGAGTTGGGTCCTGTGTCACTTGGAACAAAAGTGCCCTAATCAACCCAGATTAATATTACTCATTTCAGCGGGTTATTATAGGACACAACAGAATTACATCCGTAGATTATGAGCTTTTCTGAGGACCAGCATTTTTTTTTAAGATTTATTTACTTATTTGAGAGAGAGAGAGGTAAGGGAGTGGCAGAAGGAGAGAATCTCAAGCAGATGCCCCCACAGAGCATGGAGCCCAACATCTCACAACCCTGAGATCACGACCTGAACTGAAATCAAGAGTCGGTTGCTCAACTGACTGAGTCACCCCGGTGCCCCAGGACCAGCACTGTTTTATCCACATACGTGTTCTTAGTAGCTGACCCACAGTGGGTGCTCAAATGTTTGTGGAATGACTAAACATGTTTAAATACTCCTAAAGCTTGTAAGATTTTTTTTATTATTATTTATTTATTGACAGAGTGAGAAAGAGAGAGGGAGAGAGAGAATGGCAGGGAGAGGGAGAAGCAGGCTTCCCGCACAAATAGGGAGTCCGATGCAGGGCTCGATCCCAGGACCCTGGGATCATGACCTGAGTCGAAGGCAGATGCTTAACCGAATGAGCCACCCAGGCACCCCCAGCTTATAGGATTCTTAATAAATGTTAGTTTACATTATGATCTCAGCAAAGTCAATCTTAGCTTTTCTTGTTCCATATTGCCCTTCTTCTAAATTTGGATAGTGAGTCAATCCCCTCCCGGGCTCCCCCGATTCACTAAATAATGAAGTTAGCAGTATCTATTGATACAAACTGCCTAGGACATTCCAGCGCTGGGCAGTAGAGGTCTGGTGATGAGCAAGAATGACCCAAAGAGCTGCCCCCACCGAGTCCCAGCAGCTATAGGATATGAGAGCTGAGCATGGAGACGAATATCAGGGCCTGACTTAGAGGATTAGATAGGCCTCCTCTGAGGAAGTGTTGGCTGGGGCCCAAAGCTGAGGAGGAAGTAGCATGGGGACTGGGGAGCGTGGGTGGCAAAGTCTTCAAAGAAGAGGAAACAGCCCAAGCAAGAGCAAAGGGACCGAGAAGTGTATGCTTGGCGGCGCTGAGGAGGCTGGAGGAGGAGAAGGCCCTCCCAAGCTGGGCTGAAGACTTCGGATACAGGCTTGGAGCAGAGGGAGACACTGAAGAGGGGCGTCTAAGCTGGGGCACAGCATGCTCCGACTTGTGTTGCTAGAACACTCTCTGGGGCTGACATGGGAAGGGTGGGGCTATAGATTGAGTGTTTGTGTCCCTTCCCCCAAATCCACATGATGGAATCCTAACCCCCAAGGTGATAGTATCAGGAGGTAGGACCTTAGCTGGGGTGATGAGGTTGTGAGGCCTCTGGGATTCGTGCCTTTGCCCCTTTCACCACTGAGAATGAGAGTAAATGCAGGAGGGCCTTCCATGAACCAGGACCATAGTATTTTGTTAGAAAAACCCATGTGGATTTGAGATAGGTGGGTTGAGGGGGCAGGACCCCAGACATGAGGTCCTGGGGGAGATGTTGGTGGCCCGAACCCAAAGGAGAGCTCTGAGGACTCGAAGAGAGAAGGCTTGCCTCTCCCAGACTCTGGACTTTCCAGGGGTCCCTTGGCTGGTGGCAGCATCACCCAACCACTGTGTCCACCTGGACTTACCTTCTCCCTATGGATCCCTGCTCTGTGACTCTCTTATATGGACACCTGCTGTTAGATTTAGGGCCTCCCTGAATAATCCAGAATGATCCCCACTTTAGATGCTTACATCTGCCAACACCTTTTTTCCAAATCAGGCCCCATCAGGTTCTAGGGCTTAGGATGCAGACGTATCTTTGGTGGGGGGAAGGGGACACCATTTAACTCTTACCTTCCCTTTCAGCATTTTCCCAAGGAACAACAGTGAAGATGTCAATGACTTTTAAATTATTTTTATAACAGCTTTATTGAGATCTAATTCACAATACCATATATGTCAACATGTTAAAGTCCACAGCTCAATGGATTTTAGTCTATTCGCAGAGTTGTGCAGCCATCACCACAATTTTAGAACATTCTTCCCATCCCCCAAAATGGTTTTTAGTACCCATGAACTGTCACCGTCACTCCCACCATTTCCCACAGCCCTGGGGAACCACCGTTCTGTTTTCCGTCTCTATCCATTTGCTGACTCTGGACATTTCCTATACATGGGAGCGTATGTGTTCTTTTGTGACTGGTTTCTTCCATTGAAGTTTAATATTTGCAAGGTTCGCCCATGTAGTGGCATGTTTCAATATTTCCTAAGAACAAATAATATTCCATTGTATGGATATACCCCGTCTTGCTTGTCTGTTCATCAGTTGATGGACATTTGAGTTGCTTCTATTTTTTGGCTCTTACGAACAACGCTGCTATAAACAGTCATGTACAAGTTTCTGGACGGCCATGTTTCCATTTCTCTCAAATGGTAACCCTGTGTTTCACTTTTTGAGGAAGTGCCACATCGTTGGCCAATGTGGCTGCACCTTTTCTAGTCCCGCTGGAAGTATACCCTTAGCAACACCTCTTATTGTCCGTCTTTTCCATTAGAGCCATCCTAGTGGGTGTGAAGTAGTATCTCATCATGGTTTTGATTTGCATTTCCCTGATGACTGATGGTGTCCAGTATCTTTTCTGTGCTTCTTGGCCCTTTGTATAGCTTCCTTGGAGACATGGCTGTTCAGATCCATTTCCCATTTTTTAATTGGGTTATTTGTATTTTGATTATTGAGTTCTGAGGTTTTTTTTTTTTAAGATTTCATCTATTTATTAGAGAGAGAGAGAGAAACGCATGCATAAGAGAGCACAGTTGGGGGAAGGGGCAGAGGGAGAGGGAAAGACAGACTCCCTGCTGAGCAGGGAGCCCAACATAGGGCTTGATCCCAGGACCCAGAGATTGTGACCTATGCAGAAGGCAAACACTTAACTGACTGAGCCACTCAGGCACCCCTAAGAGTTCTTTATATATTCTAGACACAAATCATTCAGATAAATGATATGCAAATACAAACCATAAGAGACTCTTAATCTCAGGAAGCAAACAGAGGGTTGGGCAGGGGATGGGGTGGCTGGGTGATGGACACTGGGGAGGGTATGTGTTGTGGTGAGTGCTGGGTGTTGTGTAAGACTGATGAATCACAGACCTGTACCCCTGAAACAAATAATACATGTTAATTAAAAAAAATAATTTGCAAATATTTTCTCCCGTTCTGTGTTGTCTTTGCTGTCTTGATAGTGTCCTTTGAAAAGCAAATTTTTGATTGTGATGATATCGAGTTTATCCACTGTTTCCTTTGTGCTTTTGTAGTCACATCTAACCAATGACAAACCCAAAGTCATACATACTTACCCTGTTTTCTTCTATGAGTTTTACAATTTTACTTCTTACATTTATTTCTTTTTAGAGTAAGCTTTATGCACAACCTGGGGCTTGAACTCGTGACCCTGAGATAAAGAGTCACATGCTCTTCCCCCTGAGGCAGCCAGGGGCCCTTATTTCATTATTTGTTATGCCTGCTCATTGCTCTGAGTATGATACCTGAAGAGGGCCCACAGGGGACCAGCTACATAAGCTGTGGTCTTGAGAAGGGCCTGCGTGGGCTTCAAAGAAGAGCTTCCACATGCGTTCCTTCCCACTTCCCATCGTCTTTCCTGGTGGTCCACACCTTGAGGTGCTGTCATCTGAGGGTGGAGTGCTCCTTGTGCAAGGGAGTCCTCCGACACACTTGCGGGGCCTGTTACAGATCTGCAGGGGTGGACTCGAGCTAGAGATCCGAACTACAGGGAGAGAGCTGAGGAGCTGGTTCCCCAAAACCCAGCCCAAACTCAGGGAGCCGGAGCACACTGCCAGTGAGATGGAACGTGTGGTCAAAACAAAAGAATCCACCCACCAGAACATCGGGACACAGACAGACGGATAACGCCAAGCATCCCTGAGAATGTGGAGCAAAACCGGAACTCTCTCATGCTGCTGATGGGACTGGAATGGTCACGGCTATCCTGGAAAGTGGCAAGTCTTGACGAAAATAGAGTAAAGGCCTCACCTACAACTCAGCGATTCCCACCTAGATAGATGAGGTGTGTACATGCTCCCTAAGACGTGTACAAGAATGCTCAGGAAAAGTCTAATCTGGGGGCACCTGAGAGGCTCAGGAGGTCAAGTGGCCAACTCTTGGTGTTTGGATCAGGTCATGATCTTGGGGTTGTGAGGTCGAGCCCCGTGTTGGGCTCCATGCTGGGTGTGAGGCCTGTTTAAGATTCTCTCTCTCCTTCTGCCCCTCAAAGAAAACACTAGTCTGAATAACCCAAACCTGGAAACAACCCACATGTCCATCACCAGTGAAAAGAATAAATCAATTGTGGCATATTATATCATGAAACTTTATATAGCAATGAGGACGAATAAACCACAACTTGAATAAATCTCATAAGCACAGCGTTAAATAAAAGAAGTCAGAGTCAAAGAGCATATGTTATATTGTCATATTTGTATTAGTTAAAAGGTAGGAAAATTCGTGGTGACAAGAGCCAGAATAATGGCCAACCCCAGTGACTAGAAATGGCGTTATTTACGTTTTCTTTCTTTTTTTTTTTTTAATTTAATTTTTTTTAAAATTTTATTTATTTGTCAGAGAGCGAGCGAGAGAGCAAGCAGAGGCAGACAGAGTGGCAGGCAAAGGCAGAGGGAGAAGCAGGCTCCCTGCCGAGCAAGGAGCCCGATGTGGGACTCGATCCCAGGACGCTGGGATCATGACCTGAGCCAAAGGCAGCCGCTTAACCAACTGAGCCACCCAGGCATCCCACGTTTTCTTTCTTGATCTGGGTGCTGCTTACGCGGGTGTGTTCACTTTGAAAATTCACCCAAATGATTGTCTTTTTTTGGCATATATGTTAGATCATAAAATTTACAAAAACAATACCAGCAACAACAACAAAACCCAGAAGGAGCAGAAGCTGGGTGTGACATGGTGGCCAGGGATGGGGTGGGGTGACTGTCACGTACAGTCAGCCTGGTCCCAGGGTTCCTCTTTTTTAGATGTCGTTGGTTTTTCTTAAAAAAATTTTTTTAGTAAGTTTTTTCTTTTTTTCCAAAGCAAGCTCTATGTCCAACGTGGGGCTCGAACTCACGAGGCTGAAATCAAGAGTCACGTGCTCTTCTGAGTGAGCCAGCCAGACGCCCCCAGGGTTCCTCCTATGTGTGACGGACACATCCCAGCAGACAGGGCTGGGGGCCCGCCTTCCCTCCTTCCCTCATTTATTCTTTCTTCTATTACAGTTTCAGGACCCATTTATCAAGTACCCACATCAGCCGAGCTGAGCCCTAAGTACACAAAGCTAAGTAATTTACAATCTCTGTCCTCAAGGAGCTAGCTCGTGGTCCGGTGGGGGAAGCAGATCCAAAAAGAAATCAGTGCAACCCAGAGGGAACTGATAGGTGTCCATCCGGAGAGTGTGGCCAGATTAGGCTGTTTGGGGATCAGAACAGGGAACTCTCAGTGGAGGTGATGCAGGACCGGGACCTTTAGCAGGTGCCAATGGAGCAGATTACAGAGGCCGGATGTCCTGGGCGAGAGCACACCCAGCCTGGCTCCCCTCCTCTTAGAATTAAGTAGAGAGGATTAGGAGGTGAATATGAAAAGTGGGGAGGGGGGCAGGTTAAGAATCAAAGGGCAGGGGCCTGGAGATGACTCCATGCTTTTGGATGATAGGGACTACTGTGCTCTTAACTGCTGGCTAGATAGGAATTGAAAAGGATCCTAGTAGCAAGAGGCTCAGACGATTTTCCAAGGAGTCAGCGTCTTGCAATCTAGCCTGTGAAATGCACAGGTGGCCTGCTCAGGGGTTCAGGCAAACAAAGCAAATATACAAATTTGGCAGGGTGTGAGGCAATAGGGAGCGGTAGGGTCTGCAGACATTGACTCTCCTGACCTGTCCATAGGTATTCAGATTTTGCTGTGCTCAAAACGTGGTGTGGGCCCAACAGAACAATCTGGTCCCTGAGTCCCATCCAGCACTTGGCTGCCAGTCTGCAGCTTCTGGACAAACTTCCCTCCAAGGTGTCTCCAGATACAATGAGTGATTTCTGTAATTTAGTGTGTGGGTGATGAGGACATTGCTCAAGATCTGTGGTCACATGAGGTGAAGTGTCCTCTGAGTTCCTTCCTTTCCTAACAGGAGCTCTCAGCAGACAGGGCTGCCCCGTGAGCCTTTTCACAGCTTTCTGTTACTCTCAGGGGTAGAACCCAGAGAGATTGGTTTTTCACAGTGGAAAAATACTGGCAATCCTAAGAGATCTTGATCTGGATTCTGGAAAATCCCAGAGGCCAAGAGCCCTAGAGGCACCGATGTTCCATGACCAGGACAGGGAGACTTTTAGAGTGTGCAAGACAAGGAACTTTCTCTGGGAAGACCTACTATGTGCCAAGTATCGGGCTGGTCCTTATGCTCAGGGCATTCTCGTAACAGTATCTTGGGATATTTATTTTTCTTTTTTTATCAAGGGGAAAACCAAGGGGCAGAGAAGCTAAGTGATTTGCCCAAGGTCTCACCATGGCAAGTGTCAGAGCCACTGTAGCTGGAACTCTGAGCAACTGGAGAATGCTCTAAGACAACCATCTTTGAGGATGAGCCCGGATCTGGTCCTAGATTCAGAGAGGGGAGCTGACTCATTTAACGCCACACAGCTGGTAAGCAGTCTATTAGCCGTTATTCATGCTCCATTTATTCTTTCAAAAATTGTTGTTGGGGTACCCTGATGGCTCAGTCAGCAACTGACTCTTAACTTCAGCTCAGGTTTTGATCTCAGGGTCATGAGTTCAAGCCCTGCATTGGGCTCCATGCTGGGCATGAAGCCTACTTAAAAAAAAAATGGGGGCGCCTGGGTGGCTCAGTGGGTTAAAGCCTCTGCCTTCGGCTCAGGTCATGATCCCAGGGTCCTGGGATCGAGCCCCGCATCGGGCTCTCTGCTCAGCAGGGAGCCTGCTTCCTCCTCTCTCTCTCTGCCTGCCTCTCTGCCCACTTGTGATCTCTCTCTGTCAAATAAATAAATAAAATCTTTTAAAAAAATAGAAATAAAAATAATGTTCTTGAGAATCTGCTATTTATTCAGGTACTTTCTGAGCACCTGCCAGCCACTGCTCCAGGCTCTCTGGACACAACACTGTACAAAACAGATGACAATCTCAGTCCTAGCCCAGCTGACATTCCCAAGGGGGATACAGACAGTGAAGAGATAAACAACCAAGTCAGGTAATAGGTGGGGACATGTGGAGTAGAGTGGAAGAACACAAATCAGGCAAGACAGCCGGGGCACGTAGGCAGTGTGACGGTTGCTGGGTTAAATAGGAGAGGTGAGGCAAGACCCCACTGAGAAGGTGACACCTGAAGAAGTAAGACCTGGCTGCTTCTGAGGGAAGTGTCCAAGATGAAGGGGACAGCAGACCTGCTAGGGTAGAGGGGATCTGACATGTGGCAGAGACCAGTGTGGCTGGAGCAGGGAGGGTGAGGGGTCGTGGGGATAGGTGAGGTCGCCAAGGGCCTGAAGGTGGGGAAGCTGGAGGTCAGAGGGTCTTGCAGGCCACTCTGGAGACTGGCTTTTACACTGAGTCAGTGGGAGCTATTGCAGGTGTCTGAGCAAAGCAGTGACGTGAACTTACCTGCTTTTTTTTTTTGGAGAATCTTTTGAAGCTTTTTAAATTTTTATTTATTTGTCAGAAAGAGAGAGTGCACAAACTGGGGGAGAGGCAGAGGGAGAAGTAGGTTCCCTGCTGAGCAGGACTCGATCCCAGGACCTCGAGATCATGACCTGAGTTGAAGGCAGATGCCTAACTGACTGAGCCACCCAGGCATCCCGACCTTACCTGCTTTTAACAGGGTCGCTCTGGCTGCCGTGTAGGAAGACAGACTCTAGGGGGCAGGAGCAGGGCAACTGGTCCGGAGGCAATCACAGTGATCCATCAGGAGAGAATGGGGCACAGCCCAGGGACAGGAGAGATGGTAAGAAGTAGGAGGACCCCACATCTGTTTGAAAGTAGAGCCAGCAGGATTTGCTGGTGGATGGGACATAGCAAATGAGACAAAGGGAAGAGGGATGATGATATCCGAGTTCTGGACTGAGTTACCAGAAGGATGGAGTTGCCACTTCTGAGATGGGAAAAAGCAGTCGAGGAGAAGTTCTGGAGAAATCCAGGAGTTGGGGGATGCCGCTTGGGTTTCCAAGTGGGGATGCTGAGGCAGCATATTGCTGGGACTCTGGAGAACAGTCAGGAGGTGGAAGGCTGTCCATGAACTTGAAGAGCTCTCCAGCTAGTTGGGAAGGCAGGGTACCCTGGGCTCTCTTGATTCCAGTGGCACAGTGGCACCCCTCGTGGTAGCCAGCTTCTCAGAGAACCCCAAAGCCCCCCACTTCCTGGTGTTCACACTCTTAAAATGGCCTCTCTCACACAGGATGGGGCTGAGTGACAAAGAGACTGCAGAAATGGTAGTTCATGATGATCATGGCTTCTGCCTTGATTTATCTTGGGTCACCTGCCCTGGGAGCCATACACTGACACATCATGAGGTCACTCAAGCAGCCCAATGGAGAGGTCCACGTGGCAAGGAGATGAGGGCTCCAGGGGACCACCTGGAAAGTGACCCATCACGGAAGTCGGTCTTCCAGCCCTGGGCAAGCCTCCAGCTGACTACAGGCCTGGCTGACACCTTGACTGTAACCTCCTGAGAGACCAAGCCAGCATCACCCCGCAGACTCATTGCCACATTCCCAACCCACAGAAACTGTGACATAATACATTTACACTGTTTTAACATGCTAGGTTTGGGAGTGATTTGTTACGTAGCAGTAGATGATTAATACACTTTTTTTTTTTTTTTTAATGCCCAGGAAGGCCAGGCCAGGCAGGTCCTTCTATAGCTTATATATTATCTCTTATTTGCTGACTGACCCTGATGGGCGGGACAGCTGCCCAGCCTGCCACCGCTCTGACTTCTTGAAATCTTCCTGCAGCTTCTCAGACTCTGCCGGGGGGCGGGGGGGGACAGCACCTCCACAAAGAATGGCAGCATAAGGTCAAGATCAGAGTCAAGAACAAGCGTGAGTCATAGGCCACTCTCATGGGTTCCACCTTGCCCTCACTCTCCCCCACCTTATATCCATCTGCGCTTCCCAGAGGCCTGCCCTGCATTGACATGAAGATGACGGTTTTACAGAGACTGTTTGCACAATTAACTACATACTATCCAAGGCCCCAACAAATCCCTTTAGAGGAAGTGGTTCTGCTCCTCTGATATGAGTCTGTGAGCCTCGGAGGGTGCAGAGGCAGACCTCAGGCATGATCAGGTTTGGGGAAGATGGGCACGGGGGTCCAGGTGGCCCTTGTTCCCAGTCTGGTCATGATGTCTGGCCTGAACTCTGCCCAGGAGAAGCGCCAGGTCTCGCTTCCCCAGTGCAGAGTGCTGGACATCAGAGTCCACTGCTAATGGCTTTCCAGACCTGGGTCTGCAATCCCTTCAGCAGTTTACTGGATCCATGACCTTGAGGCATTTCAACAGCTGACTTCTGATCCCTCGGCTGTCACGTGGAGGTTTCACACTGATCTAAGGGAACCACTGACACTGAATAAGCTGGACGAGTCCTTGGCACTTAAGGGCCATTCATTAATGGTGATGATTATGTGGTGATGATTATTATGGGACCACGTAGCTCCAGACTGGTTAACTGGGGCTTGGAATGGGAAACCCCAACTCTTCCCATGTCCCTCTGATTCCTTTTCATGAAATTAAGTGACTAATATTTACTCCAACCACCCTTCCGGGCTGTTAGGAGAACACATATAGGAGTTCTTGCATGTAAATGTCTTAAGTGATCCTACCACAAAGGAGGGGTCCTCCAATGACAGTTGGATGGGTGGTTTTCAGTACCTCCCACTTCTTTGTGAAGAAGAACCATCCTTCATAGTCCCCAAGCCTTGAATTCATTGGTGTGGTCAGAGGAAGTGAGGGCCAGAACTGGGAGGGGCAGAGTTTGGCTGAGAAGTTTTCAGAAGAGTGGGAGGTTTAGGAAGGGAAGGCTTGATCTAGCTGAGATCTCTATCTGTTTATGCATCTGTCTATTTACATAGGTCTGTTTTAATCCATCTACATTTCTAGTGACTTAGTAAACATTTATATTGTGCTTCAGTGTTCAATTCTCCCTGAAACCCTGCA
Organism: Mellivora capensis; assembly: GCA_004024625.1. NCBI lineage: Eukaryota > Metazoa > Chordata > Mammalia > Carnivora > Mustelidae > Mellivora > Mellivora capensis. Next base: position 45,858 of record PISX010011458.1, read on the forward strand.
ATGCCGCTGTCATTGTCCTCATTCTGAGGTTAGAAAACTATGACTCCGAGACTTCTAAATGTCACAAAACAAGCCAATGGGGGAAACAGGGGGCAGGGATTCTAATGGGAAGAGGCCAGAGCCGCCACCTCCCACCACTGCTGGCATGCTAGCAATCAAGATGGGGCTCAGGGGTGGAAACAACTGGTTTGGAGAGCAAGAGCTAAGATGTGACCTTCAGCATTTATGGTTTGCAATGTTCTTCCACATCTAGGAAAGGCTACAGGACTTGGCCAGCTGGAGTTGGAGAATCCCCTTCCCGCTTTCCTCATTTTAAAAGGGAATCAACTGGGACTGGGGAAGTTAAGGGAGTTGCCCAAGATCTCACTTGACCCTTTCAACATTCAACATTCTTTTGAAGAATGATGTCATCTCTCTCCAAGAAGGCAAAGCCTGGTCCCTGGGCTGAAGCAAGAAGGAGAGAATGGATGCTCTTTAAGCTTTTAATGCATGCTAGGCATTGTGAACAAATCTGCGACAACTCTGAGTAGTAAATATTTTCATTCTCAGTTTATAGCTGGAGAAACTGAGTTTCAGAGAAGTAAGAAGATTTGTTGAGGAATTTGGTGGAGGTGGGATTTGAACCCAGATCTGGGAACTCCAGACTCTTCAAGTCTCCTTCCACTACAGTTTACTATCTCATCAAGGGCAGCCGGGCCACGAACGCGGTAGAAGGGCAAGGTTAGGTCAGAGCGATCCTGCCCCTCAGGAAGAAGTGTAGACCAGCCAGGAAGAATTCATGGCAAACTCCATTCCCCACGAGCTTCTATTCCCAAGGCATCATGGTGACAGAACCAGGACTGGGTGGTCTCAGAGATACCCTCTGCTTCACTATTCCTTTTCCTTCCTTCCCTCCCTCTCTTCCTTCTTTTCTTTCTCTCCCCTTCCTTCCTCCCTTCTTTCTTTTCTTTCTCTCCCCTTCCTTTCTTCCTTTCCCCTTCCTTCCTTCCTTTTTTTCCTTCCTCTTCTTTTTAAGTATGCTCCATGCCCAACGTGGAGCTTGGACTCACACCCCTGAGATCAAGAGTTGCATGCTCTACCAACTGAGCCAGCCAGGTGCCCCCTCTGCTTCACTGTTTCTGCTTCAAAGCAGCAACCTTGAAATCCATCCAGCCCAAGCTCTCATCGGACAGTGGATCCCATTACGTTATCCCCCATAGAGGTAGTTCAAGCCCTGTTGAACACTTCCAAAGACAGCAAGTCCACTCCCCACTAAGGCAGCCCTGAGAGGGCTACTCTTCCGAGCTGTGTTGGCCCAAGCCCTCCAAATCCCATCAATCTATTGACAGAAATATGGCCGCGTATAGCAATAATCAGCTTTCTCTGGCTCTGCCCCCAACAGTTCCTGCAGACATTCCTGGGAATGGTGCTCTGCCCTGGGAGGTATACTTCCCAGAACTAATCCACCCACATTAAAAATGTTGACTTAAAAAAAAAAACAAATCCTCAGTGTCCACAGGAGGTATGAAGCCAAACTGTCAAGAAGCCAACATCGACAAACAGTGCTAATGTTCCTTCTGGCATGTTCATGAAACTGTCCACTCCTTTATGCAGTGCTCCTGGGACTCAGGTGTGAGCACCAAGGATCCTCTCCCCTGAATCACCGTCTTCTCCTCTCCCTGTCCTTGAACCTCTTTTATCCTCTTCAACTTTCTTTCCTTAGGATGACTTCTTCCCAAGGAGCCTTCTATCCCTTGTGCCAATAGACCCTCAAGAATCTTCCCTCAGGTCCTCCAGACCTGCCCTAACAGGTCTAAATCCTAAAGTAACATCAGCCTAGGCAATAATAATAGCTAACAATCATTCATTCGACAATTGTTTACTGGGCTCCTACTTTGTACCAGATAATGCTCTCGGTGCTAGAGATACAGCAGTGCACAAAAAAAGACAATGGAGGAGTTCCTGCTTCCTGGAGCCCATGTTCTGGAAGACTGTAGGTGCTTACAAGGCCCCAGGCACTGCTACAAGCACCTTCCAGGTATGAACTGATTTAATTCCACAAGAACGCTGGTGAGGAAACTGAGGCACAAGAGCTAATAGCAATAATCACCATTTACTGCGTCTTTTTACCTGTCAGATAGTGGGCCCAGCAGGTCGCATTTGGCATGAAAGGAAGTGGACAGCTATGAGGTAGGATGGGTGTGGTGTGAGCCCCAGCTCATGGTGTGGCCTTCCCAAGGCTGCTCCTGTGTTTCCTAAAGGAAGGCGTCCTTGGATGGCTCTGGGTCTTGTGAAATAACCTGAAATGCCTGGTTTGGAGCGAGGTTCCCTGCCTTTGTGGTACCTGGAGGGAAACCAGAAGGGAGCGGACGGGTCAGTGTGCAGAGGAGCTGAGGAACGGGTCGTGGCGGGCGGCACTTGTTGACAGGGTCACTCAGCGCAGGGAACGGGAGCTCCACCCAAAACAGCAGACTCCACTTGCTTCCCAGGGGGAAGCCAAGCTGCCCTCAGCTTCTGCTGGTTCCAGGGGAGGCCATGTTTCAGGGCCCACAAATAATCAGGATCTGGGGCAGACTCCTAACTTTGTCCTGGAAACACCAGTACATGGCGTGGGGACATCGAGGAAGATAAAAGTAACACCTGCGGGTCTGGGGGAAACCCAGGAGCCTGGCGGGGGTGGGGGGCGGACATGGCCGGCTGCACCACATTGCCCAAGGCACACCCCTGTCCCAGGTCTCAGTTTACCCACCCGTGACCGTCAGCGTCTGGCTCCCGCTAGCCGGACTGGTGGTGGGGAAGAGCAGGGTCCGAGGCCTTCCCCGGCCCCTCCCTCCGCGCGGAGACTGAAGCAGCCAGGCTGTTCGCTGCAGGGTCGAGGCGGCGGGGGCGGGCTCCCGGGAAACCCGGCTCACAGACGCCGGGGAAGGCGCTACGGGCTCTGGCACCCTCTGCAGGCCCAGAAAGGCCGCGCGGCGCCCGCGGCCCGAGCAGGCCGGAGAGGGCGGGCCACGCAGCGCGCAGGCTTATGTCACCGCGGAAAACGGATATGAGTCACCACTCTTCGGGGCCGAAGGAGCGGCCGGGGCGAGTGCGGAGTCGCTGCCACAGGAACCCGGGACAATGGCGGGAAGTGAGAGGAATGTGAACCCGGCCACTAAGGCGCTGCCCCTCGGCGACCCCGGCCACGCGGAGAGGCGTAGCCGGCGCAGGCGCAGAGGGGAGGGGCGGGGCCGGGGCGGGGCCGGGGCGGGGCCGGGGCGGGGCCGGGGCGGGGCCTGGGCGGGAGGATATGGCTGGGCGCCCCAACTTTAAGAACGTCCGGTGCCGCCCTTCCAGCGCCCCTAGCCTGACCCTTCGATGGTTCTCCATTGCCCTCTGCACAGTGCTCAGACTTGACAGAACGTCAGAAAAATCCCAGGGGTTTCTTAAAACTCACGTGCCCGGGCCCCACTCTAGAGGTACGTCAGAGCCGGGGCAACAGGAATGTGCATATTTAACAAACTCCCACTGGGTGCTGCTGAGGCAGAGGTCCTGGGAGCACTCCTGGAACCTAGCAGCATGGTAGACCAAAGTCCCAGCTACTTAGCTGGCCTACTGTGATGCGGTTGCTCCAGCCTCATCTCTCCCTGCTTCCTACCCGCTCCACGCAGGTTCTAGTAAGACTCGACTACTTAGGGGCGCCTGGGTGGCTCAGTGGGTTGAAGCCTCTGCCTTTGGCTCGGGTCATGATCCCGGGGTCCTGCATCTGGCTCTCTGCTCGGCAGGGAGCCTGCTTCCTCCTCTCTCTTTGCCTTCCTCTCTGCCTACTTGTGATCTCTGTCTGTCAAATAAATAGATAAAATCTTAAAAAAAAAAAAAAAAAGACTCGACTACTTAGATTTTGCTTACATTTTCTTTCCCCTGTGTGTTTGCACAGGCTGTTTCCTGTGCCTGGAACACCTTCTCCTCACTCCACAGCTGCCCTGACAGGCTACCTTCCACCACCCTTTAAAATCTTCATGGTGAAAAAAAAAAAAAAAATCTTCATGGTGTGCATCAAAGGGTACAATCAACAGAAAAAGCAACGCACATAGGAGCACACAGAAAAAGCATAAGCACACAGGAGTAGATATTTTGAAATCATATATCTGATAAGAGGTTAATATCCAGAATATGTAAAGAACTCCTACAACTCAGCAACAAAAACCACACACAGCATGATTTAAAAATGAGCAAAGAACTTGAATAGGCATTTCTCAAAAGAAGATCTATGAATGGCCAATAAGCACAAAAATATGCTTACTGTCATGAATCATTAAGGAAATTAAAATCAAAACCAAAATGAGATACCCCCTCACCCATTAGGATGTCTACTGTCAAAAAAGCAAAAACAAAAGCTGGGGCACCTGGCTGATTTGATCAGAGGAGTGGACAACTCTTGATCTCAGCCTCACATTGGGTGTAGAGATTGCTTAAATAAATAAATGTTAAAAAGAACAAAAATGACAAGTGCTGGTAAGGATGTGGAGAAATCAGAACCCTTGTGCACCATTGGTGGGAATGTAAAGTGGGGTGGCTGCCTTCAAAAACAGTATGGTGGTTCCTCAAAAAATTAAAAATAGAATTACCATATGATCTAGCAATATTTCAGAAAGAACTGAAAGCAGAAACTCAAAGAGATCCTTGCACACCCATGTTCATAGCACCATTTTTCGCAAGAGCCATAATGTGGAAGCAAATGTCCCCAGTGTCCATCATAAGATGAATGGATAGCAAAATGCGGGATATCCGTACACCAGAATATTATTCAGCCTTAAAAAGGAAGGAAATTCTGACCTGGGTTCCAACGTGGATGAACCTTGAAAACACTGTGCTAAGTGAAATAAATCTGTCACCAAAGGACAAATATGATACATTTCCACTTACATGAGGTATCTAGAGTAGTAAATTACATACAGACCTATGTAAATAGACAGATGCATAAGCGGATATGGAGATCGCAGCTAGATCAAACATAGAGACAGAAGCGTTGCCAGAGTTGAAGCAGGGAAGGGGGGGGCATGGGAATTATTACTCCTACCTCCAGGAAAACATTGGCCATACTGTGGAGGTTTGGGCATTTGTTTGTTTCTTTTAGTTCACACATTTATTGTTCTAATGGACTGTGGGCTGCTTTTGGCCCATGGGTGGCTGGGGATGATTGTCATAGAAAGGATGAGTGGATGGTAAGTGGGTGGATGGAGTCATAGATGTACGAGCAGATGGACGATGTCTGCAGAGCATAAAGGGGCCCCAGCAGTAACCTGGGTCTTTTGCAGTCAAGTAGGAGGCGGTCCTGAGAGGCTCTGCCCACTGACCTGGTGCGGCCTGGTGAACAGCTCAGCGTGGTTTTCCAAGTCTGGACATGAGTTTCAAGCATGAGCAGGAGGCCAGGGATACTGAACACATCCTTCAGCAAATGTCATGGTGAAACTGCACGAGTCTGGAGACCGGAATTCTTTCCCCAGCTCTGAACTCATTCTGGAACTGTGGACCGTGGCTTGCTCTCCCTGGGCCTCTATTTCCCATCTATAAAGTAGGGAAGGGGCAAGGGGGTAAGATTTGCCTGGCTCTAAATCTTCATCTCTTTGTTTTTCTTTAATCAATTTTAATTGAAGTTAAGGATGAAATATGTTCAATAAAAAGGTACCAAAAATACTATTTGTCTACACAGATTTAATGAATATTAACGTCATGCCATATTTGCCCCTTCTTTGTTTTTTTCTTTGCAGTTTCCACATTTCTTTAAAAAATACAAACAGAAAAAAAAAAACTCTGATACATCTAAAGCCCTCTTCCCCTGTTTAGATAACCACTACACTCAGGTTACCGTAGATCCTTCTTGTCTACTCATACATGCTTCTACAGCATGGCTATATGTCAAAATGTACAATATTATATTAATAGTACATGTATACATAAAGACACAAAAGTAACGTATATAATACATATACTAGCAATATGTGTTTATAAATAGTAAGATACTATGTAAATGCCTGAAATTCAACCATGTTGATATATTCTGATCCCTTCTTTTAAAATGCTATTACATAGTTTTAAGTTTTATGAATAAACCTCAGTTTATTTATCCACTTTCTTACCAATAGACTGTTCGCTGTTTCCCCTTTTGTTATTATGTATAGCACTGTGAGGAAGATTCTTGAACAAATCCCTCATGCAAACCTGTGAGGAGGTTTCTAGGCAAATAGTTGCTTATCGTCAGCTCTCAAAAGTTCCTCTGAAACACTTGGGACCATATTGTTTCCAATTTTAGAATGGTTCTGATCTTAAAAATGTAATATGCTAAATGATTCTATTTCTTCTTGAAAAGACAGAACTAGAGTGGATAGAAAACAGATCAATGGCTGCCAGGCATAGGAGTGTTTGAAGGGAGGGTGTGATTATAAAGGGGAGAAATAAGGGTTATTTGGGATTGTTCTGTATCCTGATTGTGATGGTAGTTACACAAATCTATACACGTGTTAAAATTCTTAGAACTAGGGACGCCTGGGTGGCTCAGTCGGTTGAGTCGATTGAGTCCTGCATCAGGCTCCTTGCTTAGCGGGGAGCCTGCTTCTTCCTCTGCCTGCCATTCCAGGCTTGTGCTCTCGCTCTCTCTGATAAATAAATAAATGAAATCTTTAAAAAATGAGAATAAAATAAAATTCTTAGAACTATACAAAAAGGAAAGAAAAATCAATTTTAAATTTAAAAATGTCTAGGGGCGCCTGGGTGGCTCAGTGGGTTAAAGCCTCTGCCTTCGGCTCGGGTCATGATCCCAGGATCCTGGGATCGAGCCCCGAATAGGGCTCTCTGCTCAGCAGGGAGCCTGGTTCCCCCTCTCTCTCTGCCTGCCTCTCTGCCTACTTGTGATCTCTGTCTGTCAAATAAGTAAATAAAATCTTTAAAAAAATTTTAAAAATGTCTAAAATAATTTAAATTTTAATATGTCTAGAATATAAAAATATTTAGGGGTGCCTGGGTGGCCCAGTGGGTTAAGCCTCTGTCTTTGGGTCAGGTCATGATCTCAGGGTCCTGGGATCAAGTCCCGAATCAGGCTCTCTGCACAGCAGGGAACCTGCCTCCCCCTCTCTCTTTGCCTGCCTCTCTGCTTACTTGTGATCTCTGTCTGTCAAATGAATAAATAAAAATCTTTAAAATATAAAAATATTTAAATGTAATGCGGTATATATACCACATAGTACCTAAAACTCCCAGTGGGGCACCCATAATCAAACAATAATATTTCTTCAGCAAAATATATGAACAATCAAATTAAATAGGACTAAGACTATAAACAACTTAGGGCACCCCGGGTGGCTCTGTCGGTTGAGCATCTGACTCCTGATTTCAGCTCAGGTCATGATCTCAGGGTCCTGGGGTTGAATCCCCCATTGGCTTTTGCTCTCAGTGTGGTGTCTGCTTGGGACTCTCTGCCCCTCCCCCCATTCACACTCGCGAGCGTACTCTCTAAAATAAATAAATAAATAAATAAAACCTTTTAAAAAAGACTATAAATAAAGCAATTCAGTTTTTTTCCTCTTTTTATTGTGGTAAAATACACAACAAAATTTACCATCTTAATCATTTTTTAAAAATTTATTTATTTGTCAGAGAGAGGGAGAGAGAGAGCGAGCGAGCACAGGCAGAGTGGCAGCAGAGGCAGAGGGAGAAGCAGGCTCCCTGCCGAGCAAGGAGCCCGTTGTGGGACTCGATCCCAGGACGCTGGGATCATGACCTGAGCCGAAGGCAGCCGCCTAACCAACTAAGCCACCCAGGTGTCCCCATCTGAATCATTTTTAAGTGCATAGTATGGTTCATAGTATGAAATACAACGAATCACATTATTGTGCAACCATCGCCATCATCCATCCAGAGAACGCTTTTCGTCTTGTGAAACTGAAATTCTGTACCTGTTAAACCATAGTTCCCCATTGTGCCCTCCTCCTAGCCCCCGGAAAAGACTGTTTTGTCTTTATTATTTTGATCACCCTAAGTACTTCATATAAATGGAATTATACAGTATTTGTCTCTTTGCTATTGGCTTATTTCACTTAGTACAGTATGCTCAAGTTTCATCCATGTTGTAGCACGTGTCAGAATTTCCTTCATTTTTAAAAAAAAATTTTTTTTAATTTATTCATTTGTCAGAGAGAGAGGGAGCACAGGCAGACAGAGTGGCAGGCAGAGGCAGAGGGAGAAGCAGGCTCCCTGCCGAGCAAGGAGCCCGACGTGGGACTCGATCCCAGGACGCTGGGATCATGACCTGAGCCAAAGGCAGCCGCTTAACCAACTGAGCCACCCAGGCGTCCCAGAATTTCCTTCATTTTTAAAAAAGATTTTTTAAAAAGACAATTTATTTGAGAGAGAGTGCAAGAGAGGGACAGAGAGCATAGAGGGAAAGGGGAAGCGGATTCCCCACTGAGCAGGAAGCCAGAGACGGGGTTCAATCCTAGGACCTGGAGATCATGACCCAAGCCGAAGACAGATGCTTAACTGACTGAGCCAGCCAGGCGCCCCCAGAATTTCCTTTTTAAAGGCTGAATAATATTCCATTGCGTGTGTATAGACCACATTTTGCTTATCCATTCATCTGTGGACACTTGGGTTGTTTCCATGTTTTAGCTATTGTGAATAATGCTGTCGTGTACATGGGGATACAAATATCTCTTTGAGACCCTGCTTCCAATTCTAGATCAGGTTTTGTCCTGAACTGCATTTAAGGCAAACAAACTTAAAGATAAAAAAAAAAAACTTGCAGTTTTCAGAGTTTTTTGAATTTGGAAATTGCAGATAAGGAACTGTAGGCTTCCACCAATTTATATTCCCACCAGAAATGTTTGAGTTCTCCTTTTCCCCTGTCTTCATCAACATGGTGTGATCAGGTTTTTTAACTCTGGCCAATCTGATCAGCCTGAAACGAGGTCTCATTATTGGTATTTGAATTCTCACAATTACTAGTGCAGTTGAGCATTTTTGTTTGTTTGTTTATGACCATTTGGTAGTTTGTATGTTTCTAGGAATTTTTCCATTTCTTCCAGATTGCCCAGTTTGTTGGCATATGATTTTTTATAATATTCTCTTCTAGTTGTACATCTGTGGTGTGGGTTGTGATCTTTCCTCTTTCATTCGTGATTTTACTTATGGGGATCCTTTCTCTTCTCTTTTTGATAAGTCTGGCTGGTGATTTATCATTTTTATTAATTCTTTCAAAGAATCAGCTCTTAGTTTTATTGATCTGTTCTGGATTTTTTGTTTCTATTTGTTTATTTCTGTTCTTATCTTTATTATTTCACTTATTCTGCTGGCTTTAGGCTATATTTGATGTTCCTTTTTTAGCTCCTCTAGATGTAAGGTAAGGTTGTGTATCTGAGCCTTCTCTTGCTTCTTGAGGTAGGCCTGTATTACTCGATACTTCCTTCTTAGGTCCAACTTCGCTGCGTCCCAAAGGTTTTGGACAGTTGTGTTTTCATTTTCATTTGTTTCCATGTACTTTTTAATTTATTCTCTAATTTCCTGGTTAACCTATTCATTCTTTAGTAGGATGTTCTTTAATCTCTGTATTTGTGCTCTTTCAAAATTTTTTCTTGTGGTTGACTTCAAGTTTCATAGTGTTGTCTGAAAATATACATGGTATGATCTCAATCTTTTTATGCTTGTTGAGGGCTGATTTTTTTTTTTTTTTTAAGATTTTATTTATTGGGTCTCCTGGGTGGCTCGTTTGTTTGAGTGTCTGCCTTAGTCTCGGGTCATGATCCCAGGGTCCTGGGATCGAGTCCCACATTGGGTTTCCTGCTCAGTGGGGAGCCTGCTTCTCCCTCTCCTGCTTCCCCTGCTTGTGCTCTCTCCCTCTGACAAATAAACAAAATCTTAAAAAAAAAAAAAAAAAGAAATCTTAAGAAATTTTAAAAAAGTAAAAATATCCAAGTAGAGTCTCGGAAAGAGATCTGATATTATATTTTGCTTGTTTTCCCACTGTTCTGCTAGCAGGATCCATTGGTCTCTTCTCTTCCCCCTGATCTGTATTAACTCCACCTCTCTCACGACCCAAGCTCCCATCAGTATGTGATCCATCTCTGGGTCTTCCACTCAGTTCCATGCTCTTTGTCTACCTTTGCTAATAATCAATCTCTGTACGTGGCAGGACAACCTCTCTCTCCTTATTCTCCCACCAGAGTGTCCCAACTCTTTTACAAAAACTAAAGGCAAGGTCCATTTCTATCGAAAAAAAAAATGCTGGATTTTAATTATTATTGTCCATGGGCCACAGTTCTGGTAGTAAGGAGTGAGGAGAACTTTAAAAAAAAAAAAAGATTTTTTTTTTTTTCTCAGAAGAAAGAAGGCAGTCACACCTTACCCATTCTGAGGTTACTTTCCAGCAACCTCCCATGTCTAGAAAACAAAAAGAGGGCACAAGAGGTCTCTGAGAAGCTATAGACACCCCAGAGTCTCTGCACGAAATCACATGCTCTGTCACAGGAGAACCTCTCGGCCTCCCTCAGCGCCCGCTCACTTTTACCCTAGTCACTGTTCTAAGAAACTTGATTATCTGGTTTCCCAGCCCACAGCAAAGAAAAAGCTTCAGCTTAGAAGAGGAGAGGCCAGAAGAAAGCATGCTAATGACTAAGAATGACAAAGAAAAGTCCAGATCCTCAAAAATAGGTGAGGGAATATCAGAGGGCAGAAAAGTGCAGCCCCTCACTTCTGCCTTGGAGGCACTGCTATGCATTTAGTTATAGAAAGAAAGAGAAAGAAGGAAGGAAGGAAGAAAGGAAGGAAGAAAGGAAGGAAGGAAGGAAGGAAGAGGAAGAAAGAAGAGGAAAAAAAGGCAACTCTGCTCCTCAGGGTCCATCATTCAGGGCCCACTTCACCTTGTGGCTTCTAGGCTGTTCAGGCTGCGGCCACTTCTGTCAGAGGTGAGAAGTGAAACTGGAGAAGGTCAGTGCAGCATCTCCTCATAGGCCAGGGAGGGGTGAGATGCACCCACCACCACCTGCAGTCCTGACCCACTTGGGAGAGGTTGGCCTGGTGCCCCCCACCCCTCGCCAGCTGCACAGGAACTGGGGGACAGAGTCCTCTGCTGAGGAAGCAGGTCATAGAAGGCTTTGACTTGCATCCTGAGTGAGGAACAGGGCACCATCGGTGGGTTTGAGCCTGGCAATGGCTTGATCTGATTTGTGAAAGACCCCTCCAGCTGCCGTGTGGAGAAAGCTGAGGGGGCTGAGGGTGGGGTCAAGGGCCAAAGCCTGGAACTCTGTTTGAATGACCCTCCCTTGTCCCCTTTCCATGACATTTCTCACACGTTGGCACTTACTCTGTGTCCCGTCTTCCAGCTTAGTGTGCCTGCCTCACCGGGCTCGGAGCAGGGGCTCAGCACCATCCGTTTCCAGCCCGTTAGAGGCACCTGAGTAACACCTGGAGCCTCAGGGGTCAGCCGGACTTCTTTGACTGCAAGCAGCACAGACCAGCTCTGGCTGGCAAAAGGGACGGGGAAGGGTAGGGAAAGGAAGGCAAGAGAAAGAGACTCGGGAGGAGCCCAGAACCCACAGGAAGCCTGGAGCATGAGGCTCAGAAGAAGTAGGGGACGCAGAAGAGAAAGTCCTTCACAGCTGGGTTCTGCTGCCTCTCTGGACCTTGTATCCAGGTCCTGGGAGGGCCTCCCTGGAGGGACTTGGGTGGCGTGATCGGGCCCAGGTTTCACAAAGAGGCAGAACCGTGGTGGAGAAAACCTTCAGACACCCCTGTGGCTTCCAAGAGCAGAGGGCCAAATGCCCTGACTCCTAGTCTCGGCCAGTCTTCGCTCGGCGGCGGGGGGCAGATTGAGGGAAAGGAAACCAGAGAGCCATTAGGGGAAATGAGGGCTGGGTGGCCGAGAGCCAGCAAATGTCCACTACGATGTCCTAGGGCAAGCAAAACATGGAGCCGTGACCAGTGGCCTGAGGCCCGTGAAGAAGCAGCATCTTCCTTGCAGTCACGTCCCTGCATGTAACACGGTGCCTGGCACCAAGTAGGTGCTCACCTAATGCTTACCCAGTGACTGAGGGACAGACTGACCAGCCATGGAAGCCCAAAAGCTAGCAGCATCTCCTGAAACATCACTTTCATGAATAAAAGGGAATGAAAGAGCAGCAGTTTCAATGAAAAGATTGCCAAAGAGAAAAAAAAAAATGTCTCTGGGGAGAACTTGTAGCCCTGCTCCTTCTAGCTTTTTCCACAGGCCCTGCCAATCTAGCTCTGAGCAGGATTAACATTTATTTAAACCAATTGGCCCCATGCAGCCTGGCTGATTGCATTGGATGCAGGGGAGAGATTGGGCAGCAGGGGGTGGGCTGGCCTCCAAACCGTCCTGAAAGTCAGGGATTTGGCCCTGACGGGCATCCAGGAGTGGGCCCCGGCAGCCTCACGGGATGAGCCATGATGTGTGTGATATGAAGCCGGTGGCAATCCACAAGACCAGGCGCCAAGAAGTGTCATCATCCAGTTCTTGGCAGTGGGGGGGATTTTGTCCGTGGAGCAGGCCTGGAGGTCCGCAGGCAGACCAGGGAGCGGGGGAGGTTTCTGAATGTGCTCCTGGGCCTGGAACCTCACAGAAGTGCCCAGGGGCGCCCACAACTGGAGCAGAAACACGTTTCCAGGTTTTTTCGTGGAAGATTCTGTCTGAATATAGCATTCTTCTTATAATAACAAGAAAAAAATGTGACCCAGGGCACACCCACTTTACACAGCATGTGGGAAGGACACTTGTTAGTTATGTGACGTTATTATTATTTTTTTTAAGATTTATTTGTTTGAGAGAGAGAGAGAGAGAGAGGAAGAGAGAACAGGGGAGGGGCAAAGGGAGAGAGAGAAGCTCAAGCAGACTCCCCACGGAGCGCAGAGCCAGATGCAGGGCTCCATCTCACAACCCTGAGATCATGACCCCAGCTGAAATGAAGAGTCAGACACAACGCACTGAGCCACCCAGGGGCCTCAGTTACATGGCACTATTAAGCCTTCGTTTCCTCGTCCGTTAAAGGAAGATAACATTGAGGGATTGTGCTGAGATTAAATGGGCCCGTGCTTGTGGCTAGACATTATTTTGGCATAGTCATTAATGTTCATTTTTCTCTCTGTATGTTCCATTCCCTTTCCCTCATTCAGGTGGTTTTGAGGCTTGGAGCATAGGGGAGAGGAAGAGGAAGGAAGCAGAAGTCACCTACAGCTCTTTTAAGTGTCAAATATACTTCAATCAATAGCAAAAAAAAATTTTTTTTAAGATTTTATTTATTTATTTGACAGGTCACAAGTAGGCAGAGAGGCAGGCAGAGAGAGACAGAGAAGCAGGCTCCCCGCTGAGCAGAGAGCCCGATGTGGGGCTCGATCCCAGAACCCCGAGATCATGACCTGGGCCGAAAGCAGAGGCCTAACCCACTGAACCACCCAGGCACACCCCCAAAGTTTTTAAAATTAAAAATGTTTAAAAAATGAAGCTTTTTGAAGAGCCTAAGCCCTCAGGAGAACTGAGATGGTTTCTGCAGGTGATAAAGGGAGAAAAGAAGACACAAGCAAGGGTTCAAGGCATCTTGGCCAGAAGCAGCGGGGAGAGGAGACCACCCCCCTACCTCTAGAACCAGAAGCAGGGTCTCCTGGCATGAAGAAGAATGAGAGTGGGCAAGAGATCTGTGGGCCCCAGAGCAGCTCTAAGTGGGTGGGGGGGAGGGGGGCAGCAGAAGTCTAGGGCGAATGGGTTGGGGAGGCATCTAAGCCGGGACTGTGACCATGACAAACAGGGAAACATCAGACCTATGGGGTCCCTGTGGCCCATGCAAGGACAGCCTCAGAAGTGACTTGGGGACTGCTGAATGAGGACCACAACACCACACTCCTACCACACAGCATTGTGTCAAGACCTCAGAACTACGACATAAAATCCTGCAAGAGGTTATATATATTTTCCCACCAACCTGATGGAAAAGGGACTGGAAGTCAAAAACGAGGCACAGTTATAGAAACCAAAGAAAGTTCTATTTCTTGCTTTTCTGAGGTGTCTGGGGACAGGGAGAAGATCCCAGTCCTCAGTGGATGGAAGGCCTGAATCCAGAGGAGGGGCTGCACGCGCAATGTCCGTCCCTTTTGGCCTTTCCTGGGAGGTTCCATATACCATGTGGCATCCTCCTCAGGCCCCAGCTGCTCTGTGGTGACATCCAGCCTTAGCTTCTTCAGGAGGCTGGAGCCACATTCTCTGACCTCTGTAAAACGTCATGGGGCTGTTTACTTCTTCCTCGGGGTCGGTTAGACTCTGGTACATGCTGGAAAGGATGGTCCAGGCTGGTTTTACAAGGCTCCCCATGCACCACCCCCCCACCCCCACCGCCAGCCCTCAAGTGGGCCACGTGGCTTGATCCCAAGACTTGGCAAGACAGCCACAGACATCTGCAAAGGGACAAAAGGAGAGGAGAAGCCTAAGAAGAAAACAGCTTTCACACATGAAAATGCCTGGAAATGTTTTGCGGACATTATTCTTCTCTGGGGTGAGGTTCAAGGCCAACTGAGCCTGGAGCCTGGGGCTCCTGGAGGTGACTCAAGCGGCCGGAGCAGATAGGCACAGTTACTTCCTCCCTGTGGTGTGTGTATATGTCTGGGTGTGTATTTTGTGTGTGTACGTATGCACATATGCGAGTGAGTGTTGGGGGGTGTGTGTGTGTGTGTGTGTGTGTCCATCCCAGGACAGGGCCTCTCCCTAGAACTCTGGAGCCGGTAGGACATCTAGTGATCCCCTAAGCCCAACCACTTCTTTCCAAGGATGCCGAGCCTGAGGCCCGAGAGACACGGCCTGCCTGAGGTCACACCATTCTCCAGAGAGAAAGGAGGAGATGACCCAGGACTCTGAAGTGGTCTTACCTGTACCCCAATATTGGCCCCTCTTGCTTGGTGGAGGTCACAGCCTCTGGATGAAGAGAGAATCTTCAAATGAGATGATGAGAGAGAATCTCAAACAGACTCTGCGCTGAGCACGGAGCCTGACGCGGGGCTTGATCCCAGGACCCCGAGATCATGGCCTGAGCCGAACCCGAGTCAGGCGCTCGCTTGACCGACTATGCTACCCAGGCGCCCCTCAAAGGGGCATTTTAACCTGTAGTTCACAGATGAGGAAACTGGACCCAGATGTGTTCTGCTTCCCACGGCCAGTGCCCCTTCTATGTATGAAACATGATTGACATTTCTGTCAATGATTGACAATTCTGTCAAACACATACTATGTGCCAGACACTGTTCTAAACACTCACGTGCGTGCGTTAGCTCCGTGAGGGAGGGAAGTGAGACAGGGAAGGCAGGGGAGCCACTGATGTCGATGGTAATAAGCAAAGTGAGCGCTGGGGTTCATCTCCTCCAGGGACATGAGACACACACACGCCGGGATTCAGCAGAGGAGTAAGAACAGCCCTCCTTGGTTGAGTCACCTGCGGTACTGGCAAATCCTTGACACTTCTGAGCTGCACACAACCCCCACCCCTGTGGGTTCTGCATCCAAGGAATGTCCTGAGGCAGAGATGTGAGAAGTCACCTTCATGATGTCCTGTCATCATCAGCAGTTGACTCCATGTGGCCCAGGGCACACAGGCATGGCAGCATCCGATACCTGGAATTAGGTCCAACAGATGGATGGTCAACAAATGCTCATTTCTTCCCTACTCGCTACAGGTACTTCTTTGGTTTGTGTCTGTGTGTGTTTACCCAGACATTCCTAAAAATCAATAAAACCCATTTCATTAAGTGTCTGTCAACCTGAGATTTGCCTTTGCATCATCATGAGATTTCCATATAAAAAAAAACTCACAGGTCAGGGCACCTGCATGGCTCAGTTGTTAGGCGACTGCCTTCAGCTCAGGTCATGTCCCTCCTGGGGTCCGTCGGGCTCCCTGCTCAGCAGGAAGCCTGCTTCTCCCTCTCCCACTCCCTCTGCTTGTGTTCCCTTTCTCCCTCTCTCTCTCTCTCTCTCTCTCTCTGGGTCAAATACATAAATAAAATCTTTTAAAAAATTCACAGGTTCAAAAACTTGCTTTATAGGATCACTCACTACCCAATTATTAATTCAACACCACATTGTGAAGATACTAAGTGCCTACGAATTTTTTGCTTAAAATGGCTAATTGTATGTTATGTGAATTTCACTTGAATTAAAAAATGATCTCACGGTCATGTCCATAAGGAGTAGAGAGAAGTCAAAAGCAGGTGTCAGGTGAGCCACACAGGAAGCAGGAAGGTGACCTCCCCTGCCCAGTCCTGCCAAAGAGATCCCCAGGGTCAACCGCAAACTAAGAGAACAATGAAGTGGTATTTTTTGTCTTTCAAACTGGGACATGTTTTCACAAATAGTACTCCAATTTGGCAGGAGTATAGTGAAAAGGGCATTCTCATACAATTCTGGTGGGATAAAAATGAGCCTAGACATTCTGGAGGTAGGCTTGCCATTTCGTAATATAAGAGTTTAAACTGTTCAGGTCTTTTAAATTTTTTAAAGATTATTTATTTATTTATTTATTTGAGAAAGAGAGAGCACACAAGCAGGGAACCAGTAAAGGGAGAGGGAGAAGCAGGCTCTCTGTTGAGCACGGAGCCTGATGCGGGGGCTGGATCCCAGGACCCTGAGATCATGACCTGACCGGAAGGCAGATGTTTAACTGACTGAGCTCCCCAGGCGCCCCTGTTCAGGCCTTTATAAATGAAACATTTCCTATCCAGTTTTCATGTGCAGATGTTTTACCCAAGACTATGTCTTCAGCTTGACCTCAAAGAAGAACGTGAATATTTCCTAAGATCATGATCAGTGGTCTAAATATTATTTTATTTATTTTGTTTTGTTTTGTTAAGATTTTATTTATTTGTCAGAGAGAAAGCCCAAGCAGGGGCAGCAGCAGGCAGAGGGAGAAGCAGGCTCCCCACTGAGTAAGGAGCCCCATGTGGGATCACCCAGGACCCTGGGATCATGACCTGAGCTGAAGGCAGACACCTAACCAGCTGAGCCACCCAGGAGTCCCTAATTTTTTTTTTTTTTCTTTTAAGAGAAAGTCTATACCCTTTCACTTAGTATAGGCTAAGACCAGTCTATACCCTTTGACTTAGGGTCCTGGCCAGAAACAGGCCCAAACATTTAGTCTATAACTGAGGTGGCATTTCAAATAAGTGAGGGAATATTCTCATTAAAGAGAAAGGTTATAATGGCATTGGGGCAGTTTTCTAACTATTTGGAAAAAAATGAGTTTAGATCTTTATCTCATACTTTTTTTTTTTTTTTAAGATTTTACTTATTTATTTGGAAGAGAGAGCGAGAAAGCACAAGTGGGTGAGACGCGCAAAGGGACCAGCGGACTCCCCACCAAGCAAGGAGCCAGACCAGGGGACCCTGGGATCATGACCTGAGCCAAATCTGACACTTAACCTGACTGAGCCACCCAGGTGCCCCGACCTCATACCTTTCATCAAAAAATATTCCAAAGGGGATTAAAAACATGAAGAAGTAGAGAGAAGAGGAGGAGGGGTTTGAGGAAAACCGAGGAGGGGGTAATTTGGGAAATTTGTCTGGTACTCAGATGGGAACAGTCCTACAAGGAAAAAGCAAAGGGAAAAAGAATACAAGAAAACAGCAAAAGGTCAGACCACATACAAATGTAAAGCTGGTGTGTTTAAAAATCTCCAAAAACAGAAACAGGTAACTTCTACGCTTGGAATAATACTTGCCACGCATGGGAGAGACCTGACATTTTGAAGTGCTTCTAAAAATCAACGAGAGGGGGAAAAAATTAAAAATAGGAAAACGGACAAAAGATAGGAATAGGCAACTCACAAAAGGGGAAGGGTAGCTGTTTGCATCTATTTTTAAAATGCGGCAGTCACGTGGTTGTGCAGCCAGGGGAAGAGGAACAGGGCCCAGGCTTTGGACTGAGAAGGCGGTCCCTCTTTCCGGAGGTGGGGGTGCGGGGGCAGTGTCCCGTGGCCTCCCCCCAATCTGGGCCAGGCCTCCAGGGAGCCGGCATCCCGGGTGCCCGAGCTCACCGTTCGCAGGGGCGGGAGAAACCATTCCCTCCTTTGTGGAGGCTTTTCCCCCCGGGCCAAGCCCCCGGCCTCGGGGAGATGGAGAGTGCTCTTCCCGCTTTCCCCGGACGGACTCGGGCCCCAGGACGCGGGCCGGCACTCGGGGGTGGGGTCTGGCGCGGGCCCCCAGGGCCACCTCCCGCGCCCCCCACCGCGCTCCCGGCCACCGGGGGGCAGTGCTGCCCAGGACACCGGCCGGCCGCGGCCCGCGCCCGGAGCCCACAAAGGTCCCCTTCTTCTCCGCGCGGAGATGAGTCACGGCGCAGGCAAATGTCAGAAACGGCCTCGAATCCGGTGCGACTGCAGATCCCGGGCGCGGGGCGGCGGGCGCCAGAGTCACGCAGTTGTCCCGCTCCCCGCGCATCGGGCTCCTCCCCAGGCTTGGCGCGCGGCGCCGCGAAACTGGGTCAGGCCCGTGGCCTAGTTGGTGTTTAGCAAGAGCGGCCACTGGCAGCAGGTGAGTGGGCAGGGCGTCTCCATTTCCTCCCTGGCTCGTTCATGGGACAGATATCTGAAGAGCCCCTACTAAGTGCCAGGCAGGTCAGGAGACAGGCCAGTTGCTAGTGAACTTCTGCAGCGGGTCATGTGAGTTCACCGGGGGTCATCTCAGGACCCTGGAGGCTGGGCTTGCCTGGGCAGGTCCCCAAATCCCTGGGCTCGCTGTCCCATAGCCAAGTTCAGCTGCTCAAATTGGAATGTCTCATCCTGGCGTTGGATTCCCCTGGGATCTAACCCGGCCACCTGCCACCTCTCTGACTGCTCCACCGGATGTTCCCACACATGTCCCGGAGCCCCCCTGCCGCAGCCCCATTTCTGACCATCTGGGCCTGGGGCCTGGGCTTGTATCCCAGCCGAAAGTGGCCTTCTGCCTCCCACACCTACCCAAGCCCACCTCTGCTTCTGATCTTCCCTCTGCTTCTGATCCCACCCTGGGATGTCCCAGCACTGCATTTCCTTTTCTCTTAAAAAAAAAAAAAAAAATTCATGGTTGCCTGGGCGGCTCAGTCTGTTAAGCCTCTGCCTTGGCCTGCCTGGGGCTGTCTGCTGGTGGGGGGGTTGGGGGCAGTCAGGTTCGTCCTCTGCCCCTCCCCCAACCATGCTCTCACACACTCTCTCTCTCAAATAAATAAAATCTTAAAAAAAAAAAATTCTAGTGAGTAAATTTGAAAATCCAGTTGGTCTTATTAAGTGATTCGTGAATCGGGCAGCACCCAATCTGGCAAGTAGAGGGGAGCTCTGAACGGTTGTACAGAATGGAAGGTTTTTATAGGAAGGAGGGTGGTGCAAGAACATTATTAG